>JAWNNP010000231.1:0-29616 GCA_035044805.1 Leucophenga maculata | reverse complement strand
AAATGAAACCAAATAAGTTCTTAAAGATAAAATAAAAATGCCTGTTGCCGGCTTCCTAGCAATAGATTTCCTTCGTAGGAGGCAATTGGGTGAAGCGGGTGAAGTGCAATCAATTATAAAATGTAAACACTCTTCTTCTTTTTTACTAGTCATTCACAGTCTATTTATTGTCAACATGCCAACTTTTTGCAATGAACTCTTTACTAAAATGTATGTCTGAATACACATTTATTTTACACTAAATTAAGCAAAAAAAAAAAAAAATCCCCCAATCTTTATTTAAATTTTAGTTCACACATAAATCATAAGATATTGAGTAATTCAAACACTCAAAAACAAACACTCCGAATGATTTAATTTTTTGCTTTTAACAAGTCTGCATTACTGTGCTCGGTGGGTTTTTGATTGGTCTAATAAATTGCAATATTTGACGAGATGCTTACTAAAATACAAAATAACAAATTAAATCTAACGAAATGTTTATAAAAAAGAATGCACATTAATTCGAAAATTAATTCTGTTCGAATATCTATCACTACCTGAACACCATATATTAAAACTGCAATCAACTAAATCCCTAATGCAAACGTGAGTGATTTCAAACCAACCAAAAAATGTTTCCGTGTCACCGAGAATTGGAATTCGGTTGGAATGGAATGCTCGTGACATGGCCGTATATATGGATTTTATTATTCCATATAAATTTTTCTTTTTGCAGCACTGTTTTTTGTTTGCTATGTTGTTTTTATATTGCATACGAAGTGTTTTGTTAAATTGTCGGATATCGCTATGTTTTTTTTGTAGCGTAAGAAGTTCTTATTTTTTAGTACAAATAATTTTTATTTATTTTGCACCTGTAGCAGAAGGATTACCGAAATAAAACACTTTCAGCGGAATGATTACCGAAATAAATCACTTAATTGGTCTTCAACACGTCTACTTTATTGCACGATTGCATGAGAATGAGAGCTCATGCTTCGTTTGCCACTTATATACTAATCACCCAGCTTATCTCTATGTCTTAGTGAGCTATGCGTCCCCACTTGACCAAATAATCGCGCACGATATCGTATCCGAATGTCAAATCGACTAAAAAGCGAATAAAAGATTCGCGCGCGAATTCGCTTTGTATTCGAATTTTATTCTCTAACGATTTATCAGTTGCTCAGTTTGTGGCAGGCGAACTATCGTACGCGAAGGTTCGCGTGTGATATCGCGCTCGAATGTCAAAACGAAGGTTAAGCGAGTTTCATTTTCATTAGTTCCTATTCATATTTTTCATAAAATAAAATAAAAATTTAAAATATATATAATGTTTATTAGAGCTAAATTCAATTTTCTATTTATTCTTTGATATAAATATACTTCAATAAATTAATTATTTATCAACTTTCTGATTATAATTCTAACTTAAAAGCTAAGCTCGGTTGTGGAGAGAATAAAGCTTTATTCACTTTAAAACGCCAAATTGAAAAAAAATATATTTTTGTTTACGTTATTCTCTTTAAAAAGGCTTTCGATCTTTTTGTTCTAAGTAAACCGAACGATCAAAGCGGCAAATTGGAAAAGATATTTTTGTTTAAGTTAAGAGTAATTCAAATCTTTGTTTATGGTAGTCAAGTGGTCACCCAAATGGCTTGATGCTTTGGTGTCAAAGACATACCATGGTTTGTGTGAAGCATTGTTTGCCTGAAGAGCCGAACGCTGCAGCGTAAGCAATTTAATGTTTATTTTAATATATATTTATAATTGCCGTAAAGGCTGAGTTGACTTGGAATTGTTAACTTGCACGTACATATTGAAGTCAGAAAATTATTTGCAATTACTTGGGACATTATTGTGAAGAGCAACGAATACACGTGTTTTGATTTCTGCTACGAAATCTCATCAGTCCTCTTGGCTGTGTCAAATGCAAATTCTTGCTTATAAACATAGACAAACTGAAAAGTCCCCTATGAATCATATACATTGCATGGTAATTTTGAGAGTAATTTCCAATATGTAGCAATTTGCATTGAGTAGTTTACTCAAACTATGTACTTTGCTGTTGCATTATCCCCCTAACAACTGCGCCTATGCTTTTTTCTACTCGTTGATAGAAATTTACAGTTTTGGGGCGTTGTGAAAGTTTTGTCTTTCAGTTGAGGAAATCAACTTCAGACGATAAGTTTTTCTAATTAATTTTTCTTATTGAAAATTTGTTAATTAATAAACGTTTTGCCGTACGTATGTATTATGTATTGTTATTTAGTGACCCAAAACTTGTTAGATATGAATTTTTAGCAGGCTTAGAAGGTCATTTTACATGATAAACATGCATGTCAATTTTTTTTCGCAAAACTCTTCCACCAGAATCGGGTTCTACGAAGAATTCTAAGAAAATTTCACCATGAAACTATGTGTTTTAAATCAATTCCTAGCTCCCGCTGAGAAGCATAAAGATTTCAGGTTGAGGTATTTTAAGATATTTAAGGCACTTAAAAAAAAATAACACATGAAATATTGTTGGGCGCAATTCAGTTTTATCTTTTTACAACAAATTTTATAAATATTTTTTTTTTTAATTTGACGAAATGAGCTGAACAATCTATGTACTGAGGCTCATTTAAGAAAGTGAGAGCCAAAAGTGTGTCGCTTCTTTATAAGATCGTCGTTACCAACTCCTCAGTACAAATTTTTAAGATATTTTCTATCGAATAGAAATTTTTAAGAAAAATGATACTGAAGATACCCGAAAACCTATCAAAGCCATAACTGCAGGAGTTCCTCAAGGAAGCGTTCGGGGTCCTTTGCTTTACACGCTATATACAGCAGACATGACTGACATAAGCTGAAGTGAAGTCAAAATTGCTACCTATGAACTATAGCGCATTGAAGCATAAATGGATAAATGGAATATAGCAGTTATTACCGAAAAATCAGCACATATTATCTTCACGCTTAGAAAAGAATCCGCCTCGCAAATACTTTTCAATAATATTGTGATACCTCTGACTAATATAGTAAAATATCTTGATCTAGTATTAGACAAAAGGCTAACATGGAAAACTCACATTATTGTAAAAAGAAATCAGTTAAAGATAAGGTTGCTGGGTAGCAGATAAAAACTTAGCCTGGAAAATAAAGTCAGGCTTTATAATTCTTAAGCCAGTGTGGACCTATGGAATACAACTGTGGGGAACTGCAGCAAGATCTAGTATATATATATTACAAAGATAACAAAATACCTTTCTCCGGAAGATATCTGATATGTTCGTAATGAGAACATACATAGAGACCTAGGGTTGCAAACTGTTGTAGATGATCGCAGCCAAATATCTTAGATTAAAATATTTTAAATGCAACAACGCAACGCAGACGCATTATCCATTGCATGGTAATTTTGATAGTAATTTCCAATATGTATATGTTTCAATTTGCATTGAGCAGTTTACTTAAACTATGTATTTTGTTAGGGGGATAATGCAACAACAAAATACATAGTTTAAGTTAACTACTCAATGCAAATTGCAACATATACATATTGGAAATTATTTTTAAAATTATCATGCAATGTATGGGGCATTATCCCTGAACTGCCCCAACTTTTCAATGGTGGTGGCTATATCGATAAATTCACAAGCTCATAACTTTTTTGCTATTAAAGCAAATTAAACTTCTAAAATCGATTCTGAAAGGTAATTTTGTGCCCGAGATACAACAGTTAAATGACCGCAAGGTCGCGTCGAAATTTGAAAAGACGCGAGCACCTTTCGCTCATTTAACTGTTGTATCTCGGTAAGCATTATGTTCACCATTTTGTCCTTATAGGTTTTTGTATTAAAAAAAAGGGCTTTCGATAAAAAAAAAAAAAAAATTTGAAGTGCCCGAAGAAAAAAAAACTTCATTGACTATTTTTCTATGTTAATTCAAATTTTTTAATAACCTTAAAATATTATCAAAGGGCATAAAATGTCCTTTCAGAATCGATTTTAGAAGTTTAATTTGCTTTAATAGAAAAAGAGTTATGAGCTTTTGAATTTATCGATGTAGCCACCACTATTGAAATTTTGGGGTAGTTCAGGAATAATGCCCCGTATATGATTCATAGGGGAATTTTTAGTTTGTTTATGTTTATAAGCAAGAATTTTTATTTGACACAGCCTTGGAACATTATTGTGAATAGCAACGGATACACGTGTTTCGATTTCTGCTCCGAAATCTCATAAGTCCGCTTGGCTGTGTCAAATGCAAATTCTTGCTTATAAACATAGACAAATTGAAAAGTCCCCTATGAATCATATACATTGCATGGTAATTTTGAGAGTAATTTCCAATATGTATATGTAGCAATTTGCATTGAGCAGTTTACTCAAACTATGTATTTTGTTGTTGCATTATCCATTGCATGTTAGTTTTGATAGTAGTTTCCAATAAGTATATGTAGCAATTAGCATTGAGCTTACTTAAACTATGTATTTTGTTAGTGGGATAATGCAACAACAAACAAACTTTTCAGTTTGGTGCGAAATTGTTCCTCGGTCACTTAAATTTTGAGATAGGCAGAAAGATCAAAAGAGAGAGAGAGAAATTGAAAACAAACGAACGCAATGTTTCTTTTGCGAGTATGTGAAAAACACAGGACAATCAAACCAGGAAACAATCTATCCCTATGACTATCGCAATCGAACTAAAATTTAAGTGACCAAAAAAGAGAACGACTAGCAACACGCTCCTACCTTGTTAAATATACGCTGGGTTGGCGTGACTGCAAAAACGTTTATAATCAAACAAAAGCCGAATAATCAAGCCATTCAGCTCAATCGAACAAAATTGCATACGCACACTTTTTCACTGTTGATTTGAATCACTCAAATGTGCCAATCTTTTTTTTTCTCTTGTAGTTTCTCTCGTGTTCAAACCGTTCAATTCGGGCGTTCGTACAGGCACCTCAACATTGCTTGAGTTGAATAAAGAAATAATTCAAAAGGCAAAAATAAACTCGTATGAGTTTGAGCATGTGCGGCGTCAGTTGCGTTGCCTCTGAACTGCTGATGACTGTGAAGGACGAAGAGTGCGAGACAGAAAAAAATCAAAATACATAATTACACAACAAAGTACATATATTTTCATATTGAATTATCAATGGCAAAAATAATACATTCAAATAAATTTCACACTTCAGGCAGCATGTCTTTAATGTCGACATCTTCTCCAGTTCTCACTGTACAATCAATCAGTGCGGTCGTGCGTATTTTCGCTGTGCGCATTTTTCACAAGTTTTTAAAAAAGTCCCATATTTATAAAAAATCAATTTACAAAATTACAAATTTGCAAAGTTATCATAATAATTTCGCGTTCTAATAAATATGTTTTATTATAAGCCATATAATTAAGTAATTATATTTAATTTAATCTTAAGCGTCTAATTTTTCTTTATTTTATTTTCTATCATTCCGTTTTCACTTCTTGTTTGTTTACAGTTTTTAGCTATTCAAACAAACAAACAAAATAGTGTACTTTGTTGTTGTTTATTTTTTCGGAAGTTGAGTTTATTACGGGAGTTTCAGTTTGTTATTCTCTAGTGCGCTCAATTTCTTGTGCTTTGTTGTTGCTGTTTACTATTTCTTTTCCCAAGTTATGTTATTGCGAGTGTAATAAGTTTTACTTCTACTGCACACTTTCTCTGTTTTTAAAGCTTTTATAACTCATATTTTTTCAAATTCTTTAGTGTCACATACTTTAGGGCACACTAAAATAAAATTCCTGATTTGATCCGCGCTGCCAACACAAAAATAGGGCTTGTTCTGATCAATACCTTACTTACTGGCTTTGCGACAATGTTTCGCACTTGTTTTGTGCAGGTTTAAATGGCCGTATTTCCGACGCCATTAATGATCGCAAGGGTTTGCGTTGGACTTGTTTCCAATGCAGATCTACTAAGACTGAGATAATTTTTTTTTATATTTCTTCATTAATTAATATATAGTAGGTACTGCATACCTACACCTATCAACTATACCTAAATAACAAAAAACAGTTCGCCTTCCTTTGGGGGTGTAGCTCTCCTGATGCACAACTCCGTACAAACTAAAGAAATAGCTCTGAACGGCGACTTCGACGCAGTATGCGCGGAGTTCACATCAAAACTTAAATTTAGACTAATATCAGCCTACATTGCACCCAACGAAAGATTTTCTATAAAAAACCTCCAAAGTGTACTAGAAACCTCAAACATACCCGTGTTAGTCACAGGCGACTTTAACGGTTGGCATATAAGCTGGGGTTCAAAGACTCACAATTTTAGAGGTAAAATACTCGAGAAATTTATAAACCAATCAAATTTCATTTTACTAATGACGGTTCACCAACACATCTTATCACCCACAATACACTAACTAACATCGACATAACTTTTAGCACCCCCATACTACAAATCGACAGCACATGGTAAACAGAAAATGATCTCTTTGGTAGTGACCATTTCCCTATCATAATAAATCCTCTTCAACTCCAACCCAATAAAGACACAACATTTTTCCTCCAAACCCATTTTTATCAACGACAAAGCCAACTGGGAACAATTTTCAAAACTCACAGAAGAATACTCATCACATAAAGTCTAGTACAAACATAAACATATACAAATCTATCCCTCAGACACACCTTATGACCAAACCACACAATGTGCCCTGGTGGAACAAAAATCTTCAAAAACTTAGAGACGAAAAAATTAAAAAATGGCCTACTCTAAAAAGAAACATCTCTACTGAAAACATCATACATTTTAAAAGACTTACTTTACTTACATTTTAAAAGAGCAAATGCAATATTTAGAAGAACCCTTAAAGAAGCAAAAAAACATCATCCAAGAATTCACAACGCAAATAGCTCCCGACACACCACAAAAAACCATTTGGAGTAATATCAGACGCTTCTGCGGACTAAATCCCTAAAAGCACATTCACTGCATCCGCAACCCATCCACAAATCAAAACACTACCAACAAATCAGAAATAGCAGAACTCTTCTGCAAAACTTTTCAGACGCATGAGCTGACCTCAATTTTTCCACTACCTTTATAAACAGCAAACAAACATTATTAAGTCACACCCTCAACCACACATACGTCCCCAGAAAGAGAGCTACAAAAATACAAAAAGAAAAAACACTAATCGAATTTACAGCAGCCCTAAACACATTAAAAGGAAATACACCTGGACTTGACAGAGTAAACTATGCCATGATCAAAAATTTGGACCGGAAAACAAAGTGCCGAATAGTTAACCTCCAAAACTCTATATTAAACAATTACATCCCCCAAGTTTACAAAAATAGTATAATTGTTTCTATCTAAAAATCTAAAACCGACAAAACCTCACTAAACTCCTACCGACAAAAGCATTGAACTCATGTCTTTTGAAAGTGCTAGACAAAATAATAGCAAAGCGACTGTGGTGGTTTGTTTCTAACGACAAACTAATCCATAACAGTCAAACTGGTTTCAAGAAGGGTAAATCTGCTATAGACAGTCTACTCTTGATAGACCATCTACTAACAATATCCATCTCCAGAAGAAACCATACGCCTATAATATCCCTAGATTTTGAAAAAGCTTTTGACAGAATCGAACTCCACTCAATACTCGACCAACTCACAGAATGGAAAACGGGACCAAAAATATTAAACTACATAAAAAACTTCATGACAAATAGGAAAATTACGGTACGAGTAAACTCCAACCTCTCCCCCTTCCATCCCATTCATAACGGCATCCCCCAGGACTCGCCACTCTCAGTGATCCTCTTTATAACAGCTTACAATAAACTCGCTGATATGCTCACCCTGCATCCAAATATCAATCTAAGCGCCTACGCAGACGATTTCAACATAATATTAAAACTGAAAAATAGGAAAAACATTAATATTAGACTAGAACCTATCCTGAGAACCATACTAAATTGGTCCGATCAGTCAGGCGCTATGCTCTCCACCACCAAATGCAAGCACATGCACATTTGCAGAAAACACAACTGCAAATGCACTTTATCAACAGGGAGCATACAAAATGTTGAACCAATAAAAATACTAGTCCTTCACTTTAACAACAAACATAGATATAAAACACACACGGAACAACTCACGCACACCCTCAAGCAAACAATTAATATAATAAAATGTCTCGCAAGTCCGAAATTTAACTGCAACACATCCGCACTTATAAACGTCACTAAAGCAATCCTTATCTCTTAAGCAGACTATGGTCTCCCCATTTACGGGCACTGCCCAAAAACAACTTTATAACCTATAAAATCGTCAATCAACACAGGCCTCAGAATCGCTCTCGGAGCATTCAAAACCACACCCACCCAAAACATAGTGTTTGAAGCAAGAGTTTCCCCATTAGATGACAGACGTGAACTCCTAACAGCCAACCTTATAAAATCCCTGATCACAGCAAAAAACTCCGCTTTAATTAAAATATTAAAAACATACCAAACACCTAGACGACCACAATACAACTCAGCAATAGATCAAATAATCAAATATAGCAGAAGCCACAACCTACCCTTTCAACCCACAAAACTACTCACGCTGAATACTCCTCCGTGGAATGTAAGAAAATAAACCACCGACACAACACTTAGAAACTTTAATAAAAAAAAAAAAACACTTGCCCACAAATATACCGAGCCGAATTCATTAATATTAAAACTAAAGACAATCACAAATATACATATATCTATACAGACGGATCCCAAAATGACACCACCACTACCTTTGCTATCACAAATTAAAACGAAATAATACAATCATATCTCCTGCCCCACTACTCCTCCGTATTTTCCGCAGAAGTCATTGCAATAGTAGAAGCTCTAGAAACCCTGAAAAATAAAAGAGGTCAATTCTGCATATGTACCGACTCACTCTCTGCAATAGACGCAATTAATAACCCTAACAACAATGAACATTACCCCTCACATGCTCGTTATATTATGCAAAAAACCTTCCCCAAATTTAAGCTACTCTGGGTTTCCGGGCATGTAGGAATAGTAGGGAACGAATTAGCAGACACCTCTGCGAAAAACGCAGCAAAACAGCCTCTAACAACAAAGGAAAACCTTAGCATACGAGACATATTAAAATACTTAAAAAACATGCACCTCACAAAACTACAATCTAACATAACCGAAACATCAACCTGGTACCAAGCAATTAACCCACACAAACTCAACAACTACCACATTTTCAAAAGGAATTTATTCCCCCTCTCGCGAAGGGAACAAATATTAGTAACCAGACTAATAACCCACATGCACTATATCGATCACTCTCCCAGAATATGCGCTGTTTGCAATGAGACCACATCAATTCAACATATACTCACCAACTGCAATACCCTAAAACATCAAAGACAAACAATATTCAAAAACTCTGATTCCCACTAATGTTTGTCGCATCCCTCATACTCAAACATAGCAAACATTCTAAAATACCTTAAAACCACAAATTTGTACCATTACATCTAACATGTTAATTAAGAAAATTATTTTCAACACCCATGTACATATATGTAAATATAATATATAGGATACAATATAAATAGGATAACTTATTCATAAGCACACATATAATTTTATTATTATTAAGTTAGCTCTTAAATAAATAAAAATAGTACATTTAACCTAATTAAATATAAAAAATTAAAATTCATACACTGTACCTAACTTAAAAGTTAACTAGCAATTTGTTTATGACTAAATTTAAAAGAGATGATGAATCCTAGTCTATTTTACAGCGACTTAGGATTCGTTGTTTATGGGATTTCAACTAAGTCGCATGGTTTCGTTCTTTTTAAACGTCTTGGTAGACCTGCACTTTACATTAGAGACGATGCTTCTTCGTTGGCATGATTGTCAATTCGTGATTTGTGCGCCTTTGCACATTTTTAGGCCCTGTACCGAAGGTACGAGAGCCTATTGGTTTTGTGCAAATGAATGTAACAAGTAGAAATAATGGTCGAAGACCCCCCAAAGTTACCCCCATTTATGATCAGGAGCGATAGAGGAGTAGATATAGACATGTCCGTCTGTCCGTCTGGCCGTCCGTATGAACGAAAGGATCTCGGAAACGGTAATAGATAGAGACTTCGTGTTTTTTGCATTCGACTAGGACTGCTCCGGAATTTAACAAATTTATTTTAAAATTTTGCCACTCCCCCCTCCCCACTGCCACTTCCCCATAAAATCACCCCCAAGGGTAAAAATTTCTTCGGCACAAAAAAAAGTATGCCGGTATAGAGATATCGTCCTTCTTAGCAAAAATCCAAAAAGTTCATCAAAATCGGATAATAAATGACGATTATATAAGCAATTGAATTTGAACCACCCCCCTTTTCTTTTCATACATAGAAAATTGTTTTATAAGGCACTTATTCGTGCAGTAGGAAGTGGTCATAAGCTCGGTAAACATTTAATGTGTTTGTTAAGAGACCTGAACTGGTACAGGGCCTCTTACAGTCGGATACGCTTGACTGTATTTTCTTACTTGATTTATTTTGACGACGACCATATCTACATCAAGGTCACGATGAAGATCGCTATTGCGTATGTACCATGAAGCATTAACTATGTTTCGAAGTACAATGTTTTGGAATTGTTGAATGACATTTATGTTATTGTTTGCAGTACAACCCCAAAGTTGGGATCCATAAACCCAAATTGGTTGAAATAGTGTTTTGTAGAGGATGACCTTGTTACAAATTGATAAAGGTGAACGTCTACGCACCAACCATTTCATCGATATATATTTTATCCCCATTTCATCGCGTTTTTTTTAACATGCTCATTCCAACGAAGTTTGGTATCAAGAGCCATGCCAAGATATTTTGCTGTATTCGAATGTGGTATTTGAATTCCATCTATATACAACGGGAGGTATCGAATTTGTTTGTTTGTAAAGTCAATATGTGTTGACTTTAAATTATTAAGCTTAATCTTCCATACTGATGTCCAAATGGAAATTTGGTTTATTGCGTTTTGGAGTTTATTCGTTGATTCCGTTTCATCTTTTCCGATTGCAAGTATTGCGGTGTCATCAGCAAATGTAGCAATAGTGGTTTCATCCGTGTGAGGTATATCCGCTGCTATAAGAAATATAGCAGCGGACCAAGTATGCTACCTTGAGGAATACCTGTTTTTACGCCACGAAGTTTGAATATTCAACACCATTTTTTATTCTGAAATAGTGATCAGAGAGATATCACTCTAGTATGGCAGCATATTCGCTTGGGAAAATTGTTTTTATTTTGTGAATCACACCTTCATGCCACACTTTTTCAAAGGCTTGAGATACATTTAGGAATACCGCCGAGCATACATTCTTGGATTCCAACGATTCCTCAATTGTATGAGTTATGCGATGAACTTGGTATAATGTAGAGTGGAAAGCCCTAAAGCCAAATTGATGGGTTGGAATTATATTCTTTTCTCAAATAATTGGCATAATGTTTTTCTGCAACACTTTTTCAAAAACTTTTGAAATTATGGGTAGTAGTGATATTGGCCTATATGAATTCACCTCATTTGGATTTTTTCAGGTTTTACTATCATTATTACCTCTGAAACTTTCCAGATTTGTGGTAGATAGCCTAGATTCATAGCAGCGTTAATAATGCGAGTCAACTGAATAATGCCTTTTAGTGATAGTTTTTTTAAAAGCTCTGTAGTTATAAGGTTAAAACCTGGAGCTTTTTTGGTTTTAAGTTCACTGTAAAGTTTTTGAACTACTTCTAATTCAGTAGTTTTTGTTGTATTTCCGCATGGTTGGCAGTACAACGCATTGCTTATTGATGTGCCAGTGTTTGTGTCGATGTCTGTTTGAGAAAATACTTACGATAAGTAATCAGAAAATACTATACATTTTTGGCTATCGTTTTTAGCCCAGTTTCCAATTGAGTCTTTGATAGGTGCATTATATGTTGTGGGCTTGTTAATGCTCCGTGCACATTTCCATAGGGAGTAGTCCGTACTTTTGTCATAAGTGAGGTTACTTAGGTAGGAGTTGAACGCTGTATTTTTAAAAGTTTTAATGGTTTGGCTTAACACACTAGAAATTTCATTAAGCTTTGATTTATCTCCTGTAAACCTTGCCATTTGCCACCTTTTGCGAAGTTTTTTTTTAACCCGAATAATACTTAAAATTTCTTCAGGGTAACTATTTCTTTTTATTTTTCTACTGGTAATTGGAGTACAATCCCATGCTGCGTGTTGCAATATTTCAGTGAATGACCATGCTTCATTCCCAATTTGAGTTGCATTGTGCATTACAGAGAATGTATCAACTTTTTCCTCCACCATTCTTCTAAATACTTGCCAGTCTGTCAATCTGTTGTATAGGAATGGTGCAGGTTCTATATTAACTGGAGACTCACACAAAGTTAAATATATCGGTGAATGATCCGAATTTAACTCTACTCCATCCTCGATAGTAAGATCCTGACATGAGATTTTTCTAAATATAACAAAATGAATCAGGTCAGGAACTTTTTGGTTGTCAGTTGACCAATATGATGGATTTCCCGTGGAAATATGACTACAAGCTGTTTGAGTTATAGCTTTTAGTAGTTCACGCCCTTTCGTAGTCTTCAGCCGTGAACCCCATTGCGTATTTTTAGCATTAAAGTCGCCGCCCATGATAAATCTGTGACAGTGCGAATTGATTAATGTCATATAGTCCTCATATTTGACTTGATGTCGTGGAGGACTGTATACAGCAGTGAGAGAAATTTTTGTTGGTGTTTGTATTGTGATTGTTGTGGCTTGAAATTTTTCAGTCGACAGTTTGTTTTCTTCACGGTGTCGAATACTATTTTTAACAATTACTGCCAAACCTCCGCGCGCTGTATTGTTAGGATATATGATGTGGTAAATTTTATGTGGTAAATCTAATGCGTCATCTTCTCTCGATGAACCTGTAACTCCGCACGTGCTTACCAATGCACCTGTATTTTTGTCTCCGTTCGACGACAAAGCAGAAGCTAATACTGCCAATGCCTCTCCTAAACCAGTGATGTCAGCTATGTTGCCAATGCAAATTGATAGTGCAAAAACTCCACTTAACTTTGAACCGACAACAAGTGCTACATGTTACCCCTTGGTGATACTCGAAGACTGCTCCGTTGCGTCACATATAATTAACCCAAATGTTAATAGCCTGACCGTTGTTGCCCCTCGTAAGTCCGTGCTTATATCAGGTCTGTCTTCTGACACGACTGAAGACAATATAAAAGCGTATATTAACTTGACCCTTCAATGCTCAAATAATATTTCTGAGTCCAATTTTAATTTTAATTACTCCATCTTTATCTCATTCGCCCAATTTCTGGCCTGCTGGTATCGTCGTGTATGAATATGTCTATAAAAATGAACGATCTTCTGCACAGAATGGTGTTGAACTACCATCAGTATCACCATCTGCACCAAAAAACTAACTCCTACTTATTTCCTAATCCATTATCAAAATGTGAGAGGGTTAAGAACAAAGCTTAGAAATTTCTATATTAATAGTTTTTCTTTTACTGCTGGAATTATTGTATTTACTTGGTTTCAACCTCACACCCTAAATTCAGAGTTATTTAGTGATAATTTATTTTCTTTCAGAGAAGATCGTTTCATTCCTTCTGGTGGTGGTGTACTAATCTCAGTCAAATCATCTTTAATGACAGAGGAAATTAGTACTCTAAACCAGGACATTAATTTTATATGCGTTAAAATTTCTCTTCGTAGTTTTAACCTATTCATTACTTGCTTATATATTCCTTCTGCTGCAGAAGTCAATATTTACTGTCAGCATGTCGCTGCTATTTCCTATATTGATATTCTTATACATAATATTGTCATCATCTTATTGTCATGGGTGATTTTAATCTACCAAATATAAGATGGTTGCATATGATAAACTCTTTTATGCTGATCCCAGCTGAAAATTATGAGTTTTTTGATAATCTATTCGAGTTGTCCTTGCAATAGTATAACAAAATTCGCAACAGTTCTGATAGACTTCTTGATCTCGATTTTGTTGATGCTGGTTTTGACATATTTATCAAAAGGATCTCTCCTTTAACAACTCCAGAAGATAATCACCATCCAACCTTAGAAGTTTCATTCGAGGTTGATAAAATTTTTTTTTTTCACAGGATAGTAATAAATATCTTTGACGAATAAGATGTTTTAGGAAAACTGACTACGTTAAATTAAATCGCTTTAAATTGTTGTACACGTATTGAATTGGCATTGAATATTTTTTATTCCACCATTTTCAATTATTTTGACAGATGTATTCCATACACTTTTATTTCAAGTTCAGTAACGAGACAGCCTTGGTTCTCTCGTATTCTTTGTAGATTAATGAATATTAAGTCACGTTTATTTAAAAAATATAAACGCAGTGGCTCTAACTTTGATTTTTCTAAGTATTGTGTTGCACGATCTGCATTTAACGCATTAAGTCTTACGTGTTATGCTGACTATTTAAAAAAAGTTAAACAAACATG
Organism: Leucophenga maculata; assembly: GCA_035044805.1. NCBI lineage: Eukaryota > Metazoa > Arthropoda > Insecta > Diptera > Drosophilidae > Leucophenga > Leucophenga maculata. The sequence goes on along the minus strand of JAWNNP010000231.1, from coordinate 15,083 downwards.
CGTCGCAATGCAAAATCTTTCTTTAATTTCGTAAAAATGAAACGCAGTACTTCATCGTACCCATCTCAATTATTTTTTAATGATTTATATGCATCGTCTAACTCGCTAATATCCAATTTGTTTGCTGACTTTTTCCAAAGTACATATTCTAATTACTCTGTCAATCCTACTATTATATTCATATATAAAGGCTATCCTTATACCACTAAACTTCTTCATACCTGATTTTTAGAATTTGGATCCCAATTTTAGAATTTGGATCCTGTGTATGAAATCCTTATTATTTTATTCACCAAGATCGTATTGGATCTGTTCAAAAACAGTTTCTTCGTTTTGCTCTTCGCAGTCTTAATTGGGATACCCATGCAAATCTTCCATCTTATAAAGACAGATTAAAATTAATTAATCTTCCAACCCTTTCATAAAACAGATCTATGCTCTCTGTGGTTTTTCTCTACAAATTGGTGAAATTGATTTCCCGTACTTGCTTCAATTAATTTCATTGAATGTCCGCTTTCGAACAAATCGCCTTTTTGTGCCAATAAAATTACCTTTTTGTACAACCAATTACACTCTTAATAACTCACTTCGAGCTCTCTGTTCTAACTCTCCTCACTCCTTTTTTCTCTTTTCATTCTTCTTTAAATTCTGTTAGAAATTTCCTTTTCTTTAAATTTCTTTATTTTTAGGCCCTGTACCGAAGGTACAAGAGCCCATTGGTTTTGTGCAAATGTATATAACAGGTAGATATAATGGTCGGAGACCCCACAAAGTTACCCCCATTATGATCAGGAGTTATAGAGGAGTCCGTCTGTATGAACGAAAGGATCTCGGAAACGGTAATAGATAGAGACTTCGTGATTTTTGCATTCGACTAAGACTGCTCCGGAATATTACAAGTTTATTTTTAAATGTTGCCCCTCACCCCCTTCCCCATTAAATTACCCCCAAGGCTAAATTATTTTTCGGCACAAAAAAAATTTAGTATACCAGTATAGAGATAACGTCCCTTTAATAAGCCAAAATCCAAAAAGTTTATCAAAATCGGATAATAAATGAGGATTTTATAAGCAATTGATTTTGATCCCCCCTTTTCTTTTCATAAATAAAAAAATTTGTTATAAGGCACTTATTCGTGCAGTAGGAAGTGGTCATAAGCTTGGTCATAAGCTCGGGAAACATTTAATGTGTTTGTTAGGAGACCTGAACTGGTACAGGGTCTCTTACAGTCGGTTACGCCCGACTGTCGGTTACGCCCGACTGTAATTTCCTTACTTGTTGTAATTGCGCACGCTTGGACCACTGCCAAACTGTGAGTAGGGGAACATTCGGTCAGCAAGGCAGCCATACAAAAATTACTCCACCGGGTTTGAGTGTTCGGAACTTTCCTTTAGCTTTAGAAACTTTATAGTAAAATATATTGTTTTAAATAATAAGTTTTAAGCGACTGCTTTGTTATTTAGTTGCTAATATCAATAAATAAATATTTTGCTTCAATATTGACTAAAAATCTTGCAAGTGTTCTGAATCCAACTCCATTGATTGATGAAAAGGGTTGGCAATCCTCAGTAAACCATACCACGTAAGCGTCATTATAGGTTTTTTTTCTGGCGTTTCAGTTTTTAACAGTTTCGTCTCCTTATCCATTTGCACACTTACGTCGGGTTAAATTAGATATTCGAAAATAGTGCTATACTCCTTTAGGTTATCCCTTATGTCGGACCGCCAATGTGTTGGTATTTACTCATTTTTTTTTCAAGAATATTATCCTGCTCCATACCGATGAGACAACAAAATCAAACTAATTATTTTACCTGTGCAAAATTATCATGGATATATACGTATATTATGAGTGTGTAGGATAAGTTTGTATTGAATATTTATTTATTATCACTAATTAAATTGATTGGATTAATTATATATATTTAGATTAAGTTTCGATACATATTTTGTACGTATTGTCGTGTTTGTGATATTGAACGGAAGAGAGAGTTTAGTTGGCTGCTGTTGGTCGTGTGCTACTAACTGCCCAGAGTTGGTAGGAAATATTAGTGTTGCCAGGATATATTAGTGCTACCAAAAAATGATACCAAGTTGTAATCTGTAGTTCGCGTGTCGCTACAGCACCTCCCCATCAGATTTTTAAATTTTGAATCTAATGTGTAGTTTGAGTTCTGCTTGATACATATCACAGGTGATAAGAACGTTTGATTGTGGTAATTGTACCGGCTTCAGTTGTAAAGATGTCGTCTTGGACTGCAGTTGTAACGACGTCTCTGACTGGGATATCCTACGCGTATTCACGGAGTCTGTCACAACAGAAATTTATTTAATTATGTCGAGACCAAAGCCTAGTTTGCTAACTAAATAAAGACTCAGATGGTTAGAGATTCATTCATACACTTTATTTATACTTATACTCGGTCTTACGGTTACGGGAAATAACTTAAGACTATTCTTATGCTGTAAGAGAGTGGGTTATTTTCTATTCGTCCCTATCCTGTAGGCCTGTATCCTACTCTAAATATCTCTATGCTCTACTATTATACGTGCACCTCGATTCCGCCAGTGCTCGGTCGCCTCAATTCCGCCGCCACTAATATCTAGACGCACCTCGATTCCGAAAGAGAACAAACTGACCGGCCTCTTCAGAATCGCCGAGGAGAGCTCTGACCGTTAGATCTGTGGCTGTTGGTACTGTGGTTGTTCCTTTCTCTGTCTTACTAATCTGGCTCTGCTTTTTGCTAATTTCTTGCTGCTATCATTTTCGATAATGCCTTTGTTGTTGGTGTGGTTGCTTTGGTGCTTTTTGGAATTAAATGTGTCAATTGTTGTTTCTATTGATATTGTTTTCGCTGTCGTGTTTGTCGTTTGTGTATGCTATATCTTGTATTACTATTATTCTTTTATATCTTGTATTACTATTATTCTTTTATATCACACTCCCTCTTACTTTATTTACCTAAAAGAGAGGGTGCCATGGCTATTATTTAAAACAAATTATATATTCCACGATCTTTGGAGCCATACGCGTATTGGTCGTCTTTCGTTCTCCACCATAAAACGGAAGTTTTTGTTGCCTCACTGTTGGGTGTTCTTTTCAGCAATGACCTCGAGTGCTGATGCCGACAGTGTAGGATTTTTTGTACGGAAATCATCGCAGATGCTAAAACCAGTGAACTTATTTGGAATTGCAGGTGGGGGTGGTTCCGTCACCATGTATACAGTGATTTCTGCCCAGTTGTCAGAATCGCTGCCCAACAGTAGTACGACACTGACATGGGATCGACGAGATAGGGGAGCATTGCGAGAGGTCGGGAATGGTTGCCGACTTTTCGCTAGGATTTATTTCGCTGTCTCTCTCCATGACGCAACTCTGACCCAGAGTTGTTTGACTTTGGCAGGATGTCATTTTTTGCTTGCCTGGATATTTCTAAACCTAGCCCTTTGTTGACACTAGAAAAGGTCAGCAAATACACATAATCTAGATTCTGGATGTAGGACCGATAACTTCCGCATCGGTTTACATATCGGTTAAGATGTCATCAACACAGTGTGAGGGGATGGAAAGAAGAATTAAGACGCATCACCACGCATGGTGCTGGTATCGAATCCATGTAAACCTCATTTCCATGTAAACCTAATTTTAGTTACAAAAAATCGGAATTTCGCAATAATACACAAAAAAAAATAAAAAATAAAAAACTGAGTAATAATTATTTATATGTACATACAGATGACAACGGTGAAAAGTTCCCGTTTCTGGGCATTCAAAATCCGGTGACGCTAAATCCTTCATGGGAATCGCAGATGAAATCAATTTGTAACAAAAATGCTAAAGGTAAGAGTGTACAACTTAAAAGTTATTAATATGAAGGTAAAAGAAGTAACTGCTACTTATTTTGTATTCCAATTGAATTAGACGTCTTACATCAACCATTAGGAAAAGCAGATTTAATTCTGTAGACCCGTTTAAATTGTAAAAATTGGCGACGTTAAACATTTTCGTATAACTCTCACAGAATAACGATCAAATGTTCTATTCTTTTGCATTCCATTCTCCATTCTACCGCCCTTCCTGTCACTTGGTAATTGCCAAGATAAATGTGCCTGCTTTGGGCCAAAGCTGGACAGTCTCCCAAGATATGCTCTTCGGAGTTTCGTCATCTTTTAGACAGAATCTATAAGTGCTATCACTCTCGATTCCAATTTTACATGTTTCTTCTAAGTCTACATTGTCCAGTTAGGAAGCCCGAAATCATTTTTAGATTGTTTCTTTTAAGATCGTTGCAAATTTCCAATCGCCTCTTGTTTTAAGGGTCTAACAGCTTTTTGCTTTGTTTTAAACCTTCACACTCTTCCCAGAGCACATCTTTCTATCGCACATATTTCTGCCTGAAAGATACTAGTGAATTTCCCTAGCGATTCGAAGTATTTAGTGCGAGGTCCGAAAACTTCTGCGCCACTTCCTTCATCTGTTAGAAAGCCATCTGTATACCAGCTAATTGCCCCTGGTTTGATATTGTAGTTTAGCGTTATGTTTTCGCATTCTTCTGTAGTGCTGAGCCCTACTTTAAATCTTCTGATGAAGTTGTTTATTATGCCTAGGTTGTCGCTAGGGTATTGCAGGAATAGGTGGGCGTTTTTCATGTTAACATTTGTTTGATTTCTGATACAGGTCTTTCTATTAATGTTAATTCTTCCTACCCTAGCAATGGCTCTGTTAGCCTGCTGTCGGATATGAAGATTAGATTTAAAAGCACGTCTAATGCCACACTAGGACAGATTCGCATTGCTCCTGTTATAGATATACATGATATATTTTGTTCAGTTGTTTGCTAGCTGTTGTCCATTTAGCCCTATCCGCCCAGACATTAGCACCATATATTATTATAGGACTGACCTTTATGAAATACATACATTTCATGTTTCCCTTTGCAAATAATAACTAAGTCGTCCGCATAACCTTGGCATACGATGCCATTTCGTGTAAGAAGTTCTAATAGTTCATCCACTACGAGACACTGCAGGAGATCGGATAAAACACCTCCCTGTGGGCATCCTTTTGTGGTTTTGACTATAATATTTTTGTCAGGTAGGCTAGTCTCGACTGTTCTTGAGTCCAGTAGTTCCACTATTCATCTGGTAAGAGAAAGATCTATACTTCTCTTGTTAAGTGCCCTTGCAACTTCCGTGTGAGATTTGTTGTCAAAGGCACCTTCGATGTCCATAATAGCACAAATGGCTGTTCCTTTGTCTTTTATGGCGTTATTAATTAAGGTGTCTAGCTGGTATTGGGCAGTTTCAGAGGATCTGCTAGATCTATATGCATGTTGATTTCTGTGAAGTGGTTCCTTGATCAGGTATGCGGTCCTGATGTGGCTATCTACTAGCTTTTCTTAGGTCTTCAGCATGAAAGAGGTAGGCTTATTGGACTTAGGTGAGAAGGGGTCCTTCTTACCCGCCTTCGAAATAAACACTACCTTTGCTTTTCTCCAGCACATCGGAATATAACCCAGTGCCAGGCTACTACTAAACATTTTCAGCAATGGGCCTATTAAAAGGTCTAGGCCTCTCCGTAGTAGTGCTGGAAATATATCGTCGACTCCAGGGGATTTGAAAGCTTTGAATGAGTTAGTGGCCCATCTTACCCTATCTTCCGTACAAATATCACTTCCTAATTTCTAGTTTGCTCTTCTGGTGTTACCTTGCTGTAAGTATTCTGGTATGTGTTCTTGCAGTGTGGGGATACTGTCTAGAAAGTGAGTTTCGAGTAGAAAACGTGCTTTCTCCTCCTCATCTTTCGTAAATGTTCCATCTGGCTTTTTCAAATAAAGTCCTTGAACTATTTTCTTGAATTTCAGTGCGTCTTAGTACAGGCTTAGCCTGTTTCAAGTTTACATACTGTCATTCGACTCGGTATGGTTGTTCGCTATCCGCAACCTGCGATCCGTCTGGTTCCCCAAGCTAACGGGACCCGCAGAACGGTTCCTCAAATTCTGTGGGCAGACGCAGTGCACTACATATGTATATCAATTGGAGCAATGTAGCAGTTCATGTGTCTCTTTCAAGTTTACATACTGTCATTCGACTCGGTATGGTTGCTCGCTATCCGCAACCTGCGACCCGTCTGGTTCCCCAAGCTAACGGTACCCGCAGAACAGTTCCTCAAATTCTGCGGGCAGACGCAGTGCACTACATATGTATATCAATTGAAGCAATGTAGCATTTCAAGTGTCTCTTTTCTCTATTTTAAATTGACATCAAATTTCACGCTGTGTTGTATGATAATTTATTTGTAGTTTCAGTCGTTCAGCTGAGAGCCATATGTCGCAATAAGTTTTATAACTGAGTTGTAAAACAGGACCTTCTAAAGCTTAAGCTTGGCTCAAAACAATAAGCAAGTGTAGGGAGCTGATATTCAGTTCAATTTATTTTTTCTTGGATCCAAAGTTTCCTGTTGTAGAATAAGTCGTATTTCGAGACAAATGCCGAGATGCATGACTTTATTGGTTTGTGGTGTCACAATGTGGTTAGGGTTAATTGTGAATGTAACGCGTCTTCATTTTTGCTCACTGACTGTTTTACGCCAGTTGGCTAGCCATCTGAGATATCGGATGTGTAAAGATTTTTTATTTTAGAATCGATAGCACTGCTTTGGGCACACTAACTTCAATTTTCACCTTTACTGTTTGAAAGTTCGGTCTCAAGAACTTTGTGGGACTCAAGAACTTTGTGGCCCCTCCAGCCATTATCGACAAAATGCTTAGATAACATCGAGAAAGATTGCTCAGCTGTTCGGTTGACTTGCTGAAAGGTGCTATGCCTTTCGCGAAATACGAATTGATGAGGCGTAAGTCATCTCAAGGTTATATCTTGAGTAAAAGAAGATCGTTTTATTTTTTCAAAAATATGTACTAAAATATGTTTTTTGGTCTATATAAGGCCACCTATGTATTTTCCTAACCGGACTTCGATATCATTACTATGATCTTTTGATTTTATGCGATGGACTATGTCAACCTCATCGAATAGCTCATACATCTCGTGGCTCATACGGGATCTAAACTCGTCGCCGACTTTAATAGGACCTTTGAACGCCGTTCCGGCTGAATCAACCACGATCCATACCTCTGCGCTGTACAGTAGCACCGGGAGTATCAGCATCTTATAGATATTTTTACTTGATTTCATGCTTATATAATATTTCTTATACTATCTTAAATGTTGCATAGGTCTTTATCAGTGGATAGCAATGTGTGTTTTCTGTTCTGTAGCTGCGCCGCTGTGGTCCTTATCACAGATGGCAATTGGTAGCCGCTATGGTCTTTTGTATTATCAGGAGATAGGGATTAATTTTTGCTGTTAGTCTATTTGATCTGCTGTCGCTGGGAACCGCAGATATGCTTCGCTTTATCATTCGCAGATACTGTGTAGTATCTTTGGAACAATCTGGTAGAACGATTGTAGAATGTAAGTATATAAGGCGACGAAGATAAAAAAAGAAAGAAATGAGGGCAGTTTTACAGTACAGTAATGTCGAAAAACGGTGCGCAGCAATATGGCAAATCCGGAATTTTTTTCGAAGCGTCTAGAGTCGGCAATGGAAATCTTTATTTGCGACGAAAGGAAAAAGCTTTTGTATCATATGGGAGCGAGTACATACAACGTGCTTTGCGACAAGTTAGCACATATTCCCGAGCAGTCGGGCGTAACCGACTGTAAGAGGCCCTTTACCAGTGCATGTCGCCTAACAAACACATTAAATGTTCCCCTAGCTTATGACCAAACACATGACCACTTCTCACTGCACAACTAAGTGCCTTTTAAAACATTTTTTTATGTATGAAACGAAAAGGGGGGTCGCTCAAATTCAATTGCTTATAAAATCGTCATTTATTATCCGATTTTGATGAACTTTTCGGATTTTGGCTAAAAAGGACGATATCTCTATACTGGCATACTTACTTTTTTTTGTGCCGAAGAAATTTTTAGCCTTGGTTGTGATTTTATTGGGAAGGGGGGGAAGGTCAAGTTTTTAAAATAAACTTGTAAAATTCCGGAGCAGTCCTAGTCGAATGCAAAAAACACGAAGTCTCTATCTATTACCGTTTCCGAGATCCTTTCGTTCATACGGACGGACGGGCGGACAGATGGACATGTCTATATCGACACACAAGTGTGACAAGCAGAAACAAATTGTTTTGCGTTGCGGTAACGCTAATCATTCAGCGAATGAGCGCAAAGAAGCCAAATGCCATTATTGGAGCAAAGTTGGTCATCTAACGATAGTATGTTTTAAAGAATGAAAACAGTTAAATTAAATAAATGACATTGCTGACAGCAATTTAAGCATTGAGGAGATAATGTAGATAAATAATATTGACAATCAGCGAACAAAACGGGCTAAAGTGGCTTACGATTGCAACGTAAATGGACAAAGTAACTATTCGAAGTCGACACGGCCTCGAAGTATTTTCCAAAAACAGTGGCGTTGGACTGTCTCGGATATGCTAACGTACAAGTTCGCATAGATAAGAGTATGACTGGGGTAAAATTGTACATTGTGAGATCAAATCGCAAACCATTGCTTGCGCATGGCTGCGTGAGCTTAATTTAGATTGGTCTAAGGTGCTCACCAATCAACTACAAGTTAATAAAGAGGTAAGTTGTATCACAACACAATTTACACAGATTTCGATTGAGTGAAGTAGAGTATTTTCAAAGTCAATAGGGGTCGAGGTTTTTCTCCTTTGGCTGCGCGAAGTTTCTTTGCGCGTACCAAACCGTCATCGCCGGACAACGTCTCAATAATCCTTGTTGTGATCCAATCTGCGTATTTTGTAATGTTTGCCAATAGTCCAGGCGGTTGGCATCGACCTCACTTAGATCGCCTTCAGTTATTGTTGTGTATGGACGCTCAATGAGAAAATGCGCTGGAGACACGTAACCGACCTCCTTACCAACTGTGGCGAAAACAGGCTGAAAGTTTATTATGGTTTCTACCTGAGCCAAAAGTGTTGCCAATTCCTCATCGTTGATGCAGCTTACAGACCGCAGCGCTGATTCACATTTCATACCCCAATGTGGTGCCTGACGAGGATTGCTGTTCCACTTTATGTCTTCTTGCGCGAGCATCATCATGATGATCTCATTGTACGTTTGAGATAGTAATAGTCTGTGCATTTCGTTACATTTTTTGACCGCCCCTACAAAGTTTGGTCCGTTGTCACTAAATATATGTTTGCATTTTCCTTTTCGAGATACAAACAGACGAAATGCTGCCTAGATCCAGTCCGTACAGAGATCATTGTCCAGCTCCAGATGTATGGCTAATGTAGGTAGGCAGACAAACAAACATATGTAGCCTTTTCTCATGCGAGATCCACGTCCTTTATGCAATTTAAGGTCAATAGGTTGGGCGTAGTCCCAACATGAATTCTCGAACAGAAACGCTTACCGTACTCGAACAGAAGGCAAGTCGGCCATGTATTATTGTGCTGTATGGCGTCGCTGTCGGAAGCATTGTGAACTATCCAAATATCCAATAGCTTTGTTGTACAATATAATATAGAGGGGAAACGCCCGGGTGCAAATTTGTACGGTGTAAATGATCAAACGCTTAAAAAGAGGAAAGTTACGACCACACAGACCCGTTGGAGGGTGCCTCGACTCACAGTCATGAAGTGGCCCAAGAAGTCGCAATTACAAATCAAAAGAATAAAAATGAAAATATAAAATTACAATTTATTTAAGTTCAGAGCTAAGGATAGGTTTTTTATGCACAATATAGAAGAGTCGAAAGAATATAAATGAGAAAATATATTATATATATATATATATAGCAGAGAGACCGCAGTGAATCATGGCAAGCATAATTTGTTATGAAAATCGACAACCTTAATGACTGCCCAAGTCTTTATTACTCGAAAACGATCCCGTTGATAATATTCTTGTGCGCAGTGTAGGCGTGAGATTCGAGCGAGATTGATTTCAAAAAAGGACAGACGTAGTGTATGGTCTGTTAATGATCGTGAGCAATATATAAAGCGCCTCATGTATGCTACGATGCGTAAAAAATTATTCCATGATGAAGCCCACTCTATTAACAGTTGAAGCGGCGATTTATTTCTCGTCTCTGATGCAAGTGCGGTGGCAGCTATGGGCCTTATTTCTCGATTTCTGAACCTTCTGAAGTTTTGGTTTGGAAAGTGCATGCTATGAAAGGAACCATCAAAAATCACTCGAAGCTTTTTCCCAAATACAGGGTGATGAGGCAGGTAGAATACAGAACCTTTAATAGAACCTAACTAGTTTGACTGGAGCTCGCGCGCATATGTACAAGACGGATGTACTCTTGCATAATGCTTGTATGCTGTGATATGTTTTACTGTTAGACATCTACTCAGTGCAGTCGTGCTTAACATTAGCTTCAACTAAATTAAACTTATATATCGTTTACATTAAATCACGCATTATTAAAACATCGTATTAAACATTATATTTGCTCGCTGTGCTGCTCTGAAGCACTTGGAACACCCAATAAAAATTAAAACACAATTAGATGCTGGCGCAGACAGGTGGGGGAGGGTCGTCAGTGCCTGTAAAAGCACTCGCACGAAAAAGCAATGTAATAAATAAAACTCGTATTTGTATATTTAAAATAAATAATTAGTATCGCGCTAGTTTCTATTTAATACAACACCAGTGTATATAAAAACGGGGTATAATAAAACAATTGGCGCAAAATTCAAAAGTCGAAATATGAAAGCACAAAGTAATAGCGTTCGTGTTTGCAGTAGTTTAGTAACTAACTAACTCTTTTCTCTTTTTAGAGTTAATCAACGATTAGAAGAGCAAGACGAGTAGCAAGTTAGCGCGGTGTGTTAAAAAACGTTACAAATTCAAATTTGGCGCTAATATTACCGCCCGCCTTGCAGCATCACTGCATCCACGTATCCGAAAAATCGATAGTTGTGCCATCAGTCTACCGAGAGATCCTGTTAGCATCGTAGGGCGTATCGCACTGCTCCAAGAACTATGGAAATGAACGCATCCGTCAGCCTCTTGTCCGCGGACATACCAGGCAGTTTCCGGTTTACTCCTCGATTGACCCTTGCCACAACATTCAAATCCACACTAGGACCTCACCTCGACTGTAAAACCAACATACAATAATTGTGGTTTCCTCCTCGCGTCGTTTGCAATCCAAGGCGACGTACTGCACGCTCGCTTATGGTAGAGATGGGCATGCACGGGTCAAGCACCGCTCGTTCAATAAATGACCGCCCGTGGACCATACCCTTGACACTCGCAGTAGGTCTCGAAAAAGTCCTACTGCGAATTGTTCTGCAATACCTCAAGTGCACCAGACAGCCGAGGCCGCTTGTGCACCGGGCCACGGTTTCGGTCCGACGTCGTAGACACACGAGGTCTCCTAGGCGCCGGCAATCGAGAGCGGTTTCGGCGTCCAACTGGCCGCTTTCTCAGCCGGTAGTCTTTGCTGCTCATCAGCACAAGTCCGCTCGGTTTTTTTTTAAGCAAACAAAAAGTTATTAAATAATATATCACAAGTAGCTTGACAACAGGACGCGGAATCGCACCACGCCCTGTTTTTTTACATCAGCTACCCCGACTTCTTTTTCCCTCACTGCGTACGTTTTAAAAATGTGACCGAGCCGACATTCTTTGGGGGTTAGATTTTTTTTGCGGATTGCCACAACATTTCCGACCTCTAAATTCCGTTGAGGGTGCTTTCATTCTCAAAACTAAACAAGCTTTTTCAGATACATCAAAAAAGTCACTGAAAAAAAATGTAACCAAAGGGGAGAAAAATGTATAATGAGTCAAATGATGTCGCTCATTGACATCTGGGGGGCTACCTTACACAAGTGCTGCAAGGTCGAACACTCATTAACTTCCTCATCATAATTTAAATCTGAGATCCGGAAAAGCGCAGTTGCAGTTCGACAGAGCATGAATCTCCTAGCGGCTGCTCACACTGATAATCAGGGCGAACAGGAAGAGTGACCACATGTTCCTTCGAAATTTCGATCACAGAACTCGTCCTCAACACTCTTAGAAGCCCTATTGGGAATGCTCTCTAATTGCTGACCCAAGCCTCACTTTGTGAAACAGGCTACAATAGGAATCGTATTGCACCTGGTGGGGGGAGAGAGTGGACCCGTTAGAATCCACCCGAAAACAGTTTTTTGAGCCAGCAATGAACCCAAAATATTTTGTTTTATACCCTCTCTCACGATTTGAGGGTAAATATCACTGACAATCACAATGTCGACCTGATCACTCTTGCAAAATTTAGGATCGGGCAGGAGGAAATGAAAGCTGACATCTGATCGCATTAAAATGTTCTTACTGGGTAAAAATCCAGTAAGTTTGGGTAAAACAAAAGAACTCGTTTCCAATCTGAAACTTGGATCGAGTGAGGACTCCAGTATCAAACGGCACGAACTGTGAATTCTAGCAGCTAGAGATGTATTCAACCCTGAAACATGTGCATGCACTCGTTCGCATCGCACACCCAGGCGCCTCTGAAGACGTTCCGAAATGAACGTACCTTCAGATCCCGAGTCCATCAGTGATCGAGCGGAAGCAACCTGATTATTGAATTTTTTTTCGCACTATTGCAGTTCCCAAGAGCACATTCTATGTTGAAAAGGCAAAGCAAGATTGCAAACTATTGCTGCTCATTGCTTGCGAAGAACCTGGCTGTCCATTGGAATTTGACTGAGCTGCGGAAGAAGGGGGGGTTAGAATTGAAAACATTGGCAGTAATGTTCCAATGGAGCAGCGTGTGGTGGGGTTTTGAACATTTTGTACACCTATACAAACTTTTGCATTCTTTCCTCATATGACTGGGAGCCAAGCAATTTAAACAAAGTTGCGTCTCTCTCACATTATCTGTCGTCTGCTTAGGACTGAGTGCTAAAAATTTCGGACACTTGATCAAATTGTGCTCCGAAGACTGGTAAGCTACTTTTGTTTGAAAAGTATTCAAACGCTTCGACTTGTTGAAATCTGAGGTAGGCTTACCAGAAAGGAATTTTTTGTTTTTTATTGCCCTGTATTATTGTACATCTAATGATACTAAGTACTTTTTGTTGCTTGTTGGGAGACTATGAAAAAATGAACACTAACATTTTATCTTTTATCTTAATTATAAACATTTAGTATACTAAGTTATTAAATAATTTTTATATAATATTATTTTATATTAACATCTTCTATATTAAGTCTACTGGTCTCAGCTATTTTAATCGCCTTGCCGAAACTAACTCTTGGGTTGGCATATTATTTATTTCTTGGTTGTCGTGAATTGCTATTTTTGTTTGATGTTTTCTGTTTATATTTTTTATTTCGTTCATTACCGGTGTTATGTTTTGGTCTTTTTGTATATCCTGGTTTAAAACGTACCAATCGGCGTTTACAATGCAACGAAGACTTTTTGAGTGTTGTCTTTGTATTATATCTATGTTTCATTTTTAGTACCCCACAGTTCAATGCCATAGGTCCATTATCGATTTGTATATAAGAAGTTTGTTTTCTGTCGTCAGTAACGAATTCCTTTTTAAAAACCAATAGAGTTGCTTGAAAATTCAGTTTTATTTGATCCCCTTTCTGTTGAACATGGTATTTCCAAGTAATTTTGTTATCAATATACATTCCGAGGTATTTAGCAATAGTTTTAATAGGAATTTCTCTTTTATTTAAGTGGATGAGGAGTATATCTGATTTTTGTGGTGTATATTACATGTATCATCTTTTGTTCATTTAATATTCAATTTGCCAAACCAGTTTGATGTTTCGTCTAGCATATGTTGTAATGTAATTGTTGCAGTCATTAAATTTGTATGTGCATATAAACTTATTGTGTCGTCTGCGAAAGTAGCTAACATGGCTGATCCATCACTAGGGGCTGGAATGTCTGATGTGGAGCTTTAGAGCAAGGGTCCCAAAACACTTTCTTGTGGAACTCCAGCTTTAATGGGTCGCAGCGATGAATATTCATATTCGTCATTATATTTTATTAAGAACAGTCTCTCGTTTAAAGAGCTCTTATTATTTTTAAAAGTTGCAGCACAATTTAAAAAATAAGGTACAACTAGTACTATAGCAACAAAGGCCTTAAGCTACTCTTATAAATATTTGTTCTAATTAGACTTATATTATAATTATTCTAATATATATGATTAGAATTTATAAGCTAAATCTTAAAATTATATGTTTTGTTAGGCACCGAGATTTCGAATTGAAAACTGTAATTGAACAAGTCCGCGAGGTTAGCGAAAAATACATTGATCGCCTCCATAATCATCCTAATTGTCTCGATCTTCCAGATAGATAACAAGAACAAGCAGACGTAACTAATATAGTATAACACTCCAGCTCACAGCAATTCCCCATGTGCAGAAATTTGTAACTATAATTATTTCACATTTGTCACACTTTTTAATTTAATTCTTATATTGTAAATTTTACATACTCATGCTAGCCATTGTATATAGCAATTGTTCATTATTTAAAAATCATACCATTTATTTATTGTGTTTATCGCAGATATAAATTGAATTATTATAAAAAAAAAAAAAATATGTTTTGTTATCTATGAATTTACATGTTTGTAATCTAAATTGAAAGATAAATATTTGTATGTTTTAGGAACGCTATAGTATGAGGTAAGTTGTTCAGTGATGTAGATTGCTGGACTGTGGGTTTAAGGAATTGAATTCTGTGTTGTTGGTATAAGGGACAGCTTAAAAAGATGTGTTGTATGGTCAGTGTTATATGACAGCTTGTGCAAATCGGTCGAGGTGTTTTTGTTCTGATGAAGCTGTGTGTTAAATTGGTGTGACCCAATCTAATTCTCAGAAATTTTATAGTATCCCTACGAGACGAGTTAATACTTTTGAAATTTATTGTTGATTTATTTGGATTTACACTTTTATAGTAGAGTGCTGTGTTGTTCCATAATGTATATCTGTAAGTGTTTAAGTGGTATTGGTTGATATAATTTTTTATGTCTGATTGGTTGAAATCATTTGTAATAGTCAGAATTGTGAGCC
>JAWNNP010000221.1:0-51453 GCA_035044805.1 Leucophenga maculata | reverse complement strand
GTTGATACGAAGAGGAGCGTTTTCCACTTCGAGCAAGAGACAATAGTCGCGGGGTGGTGTAAAGAATGACCGAACCTTTTGAGTAGTTGAAATGTACTGATTTATTAAATTCATATAAAACTTAAACTAGCCTAGCATCGCAGTAGCGAATGCGACACAAAGTAATAATGCAAAAGAGAGAAATGTTCAAGAATGCAACAACAATGATATAGAGTTAATATGAAGTTACCGTATTAGAAATTATACATTGGAAAGCAATATTCATTTTACATTAATCTACAAGTTTTCATGGTTTAGAATTGCGAATGCTGAATATGCGCTCCAACATCCCGGCCCCTTTGAAAGTACCATCTTTCAACATAATGGTAAAATAGCCAATTTGTGTACCGGGCGACGAATAATTCCCTTAGCGGTGCGAACATCAACAACTCTGACTCGATTGTCTTTGCCTTTCGTTTCTCCTTGTTAACTGCATCCAAATCAATGTCATCAAACTTGTTTGAAGGCCATTGAAGCTCGTCCTTTAACAAAAATGATGGTCCAGTAAACCAAATAGAAGTCGGCAATTCCGATGTAGTGCAACCTCTCGATACGATGTCTGCTGGGTTCAATTGCGTTGGTACGAACCTCCAAATACAATTAGTTGTCAAATCTTGAATGTCGGATACTCTATTTCCAACAAAGGTCGATAAAGTTGCAGAGTGCTGGCGTAACCAGTGCAGCACAATCTGTGAATCGCACCAGAAGTACGAAGTTACTGGTCGACTCTCGAAAATGGATTTGATTTTTGAAAAAAGTAGTGCAAGTAAATGTGCACCACATAGCTCGAGTTTTGGTAATGATTGTTTCCTTGTTGGTGCCACCCTTGACCTTGACGTGAGAAGTTGTACAGTTACGTTTCCATCTGCATTGATTGTTCGCACGTAGATGCAACATCCATAAGCGCGTATAGATGCATCACAGAAGCCATGTAACTGTATGTCTACAGCGCGATACTGTAAACAAAAGCGAGGTACGCTGAGCGACGATAGCGAAGACAACGAATGCAAATAAGTATTCCATAGGTGATGCAAGTTTTGTGGTACAGCTTCATCCCAATTTAGTCGAAGTAACCATAATTCTTGCATTGTTATTTTTGCGACTACGATGAGTGGTGACAATAGACCTAGTGGATCAAATAAAGACGATGCTGTAGATAGTATTATGCGTTTTGTTACCATCTCATCATATTGTGGGCGCTTAAACGAAAATAGAAATGTATCATGTCTTTGATCCCATGTGATTCCCAAAGCGCTAGTAATAGAGCTATTGTCTATGTTCAAATTTTTAACCGACTGATCGTCCATAAAATCAGGGTGATTAGAATGCCATTTAGCTAATTCGAATCTACCTGTAGCAAGTATTTCGACAACTTCCCTTCTCATTCTAGCAAGCAACTCCAAGTCGTCAGCACCACTTAGAAAATCGTCCACATAAAACGATGATTTAATAGCCTCGGCCCCAATGGCGAAGTTATTTTTATGTTGATCAGCTAAGTACATCAAACTGCGTACAGCTAAATATGGCGCAGCCGCTGTACCATAAGTAATGGTGTTCAGCTGGTATGTACGTAGTTGTTCTTCCGACGAATTTCTCCAAATAATGTACTGATATCGACGATCATTTGTATCAACAAGTACTTGCCTGTACATTTTAATGACATCCGCAGTAATTGCATAACGATGCAGGCGAAAGCGAAGCAAAATTATGTAGAGTTCGTTCTGCAATTTCGGACCCACCAAGAGCAGATCGTTCAGCGATTGTTGTGATGTAGTCTGGCATGATGCGTCGAATACCACTCTCAATTTAGTAGATGTGCTGTTGGGCTTCAACACGCAGTGGTGCGGAATATAGTAGTGTGGAACTCCAAGATTAGGTGCAGGTACCAAAGTCATATGATTTAGCTTCTCGTATTCAGCCATGAACGCGACGTATTCATTTTTTAAATCAGGAGAACGATTTAGACGACGTTCAACTGATTTGAACCTACTACATGCAGTTTCATACGAAGCTCCCAACGAATTTGGTTCGTCCTTGAATGGCAGACGAACTACGATTCTCCCATCAGGATTACGACGAACAGTTTTACAAAATATTTCTTCACAGCTACGATGTTCTGATGTAAATTTGTCAGCAGGCTTATGAACATCTTCAAGTTTCCATAGACTTTCCAAGTTATTGTTAAGTGCGTTTTCGCAGGATATCACGTACGACGATGTTGAACCATTAACTGAGTGATTGTAGCGTCCAGAAACAACCCATCCGAGTAATGTTTTTTGAAGAATTGGCATGTTAGATCCAAGTTTGATCTGACCAATTGCCAAGATGTTGAAGAATGCCTCAGCACCGATCAGCAAATCGATACGACGAGATTTATAAAACTTTTCATCCGCTAGAGGAGTGTTCTGAGGCAACTTCCATGAAGACGAATCGATTTCAGACTCAGGTTGATATGCAATATGAGATGTGACACAAAATTGTAACGGCATCTCGAAGGCAGTAGTGCGTGACTTTATTGTTGTAGACGTACGATGCCTAGTGTTTGTGAGCGTCTCACCAATACTGCTTATTTGCATGTGATGTTTTTCTCTAGAAAGACGAAGATTTTGAGAAAATTCCTCAGTAATAAAATTTACCTGAGAGCATGAGTCGAGTAGTGCACGACCCATCTTGTAGCAGCCAGTAGAGTCTCGAACCAGTACTATTGCAGTTGCCAAGATGATTTGTTCAGACGAAGCATTTGTATGTGTGTGAACTGCAACATTTTTCGAGGCTTGCGGTGATATGTGATCCGATGTAGGCACCAACGATTGTGATGGAACCACTAACGAAGGGGTTCTCACAGTACCTTCAATCCGATCACGATGAAGCAAAGTGTGATGAGATCGAGCGCAGCTACGACATTTATAGCTAGACGAACAATTGTTCATACGATGTCCTCTAGCAAGGCAATTTATGCAAAGACCATTTTTCTTTACATAATCAAAACGTTGATTAACTTTCATTGATTTAAATTGAGTGCAATTTGGTAGTTTGTGATCAAGGCTGGAACAGAGCGTACACGATGTACTAGCACAACTAAATGTATAGCCTTGATGTTGCAATTGGTTGCGAGATTTACTGCAGTTAGCTGGACGTGGTACATTTGAAGTAGAATCAGTATTAGTAATAGTATTAAGGAACTGGCATTGACGTTCCAAAACTCTAGTGCAGTCGTCCCAAGACGGTAATGCTTTAAAGTCAAGCGATTCATTCCATTTTGTCCTAGTTTGAGCATCTACCTTCTCCATTATAACGTAGATAATCATTGCCTGAGCAATCTGCTTGTCACTACCCAGTGATTGCAGTGAGCTATATATTGCAGATGCATTATCGACTAGACTACGTAGTTGTGCACAATTCGGCTTGTTTATTGTCGGCAAATTGAAAAATGATGCGATATTTTCCAAAAATATGAGTGTAGAATTATCATATCTAGCCTTCAGTCTGTCTAATGCCTTATGATAATTTTCGTTAGTCACTTGAAACGCCTTAACAGTTTCAAGCGCAGCGCCTTGTAGACAATTTATCAAATGATTAAACTTCTCGATATTGGATAGCCCATGCTCACGATCTATAATTTGATTAAACGATAAGATAAAGTTCTTAAAATCAGAATACTTTCCGTCAAATGTTGGCAGTGCTAGCCTTGGTAGTTTAGAAGAAGTAGTCGACAACGAATATGATGGCTCAGCGAGGGTACTATGATGTATATCGTCTCCAATGTGTTTCTTGATGGCAACCTTTACGCTGATGTAAACATCTTCCAAATCACCGCGTTGGTTATCATCAGGATCCAGCTTCTCAATGTTAGTTTGAACCGTCAACAATTGCTTAAAATATGCTTCCAAAATCCCAAGTCGACACCTAAGTTCTTCATGCGACAATGGCTTAGCATCTTCCTTTAAGCTTGTTTCAACTATAGTTCTAATGCGCGAAATATTCTTCTTTATATTTCCACGCTGCTGCTTAAGTTCCTCTAAAGACATTATAATGCTTAAACCAAACTTAAACCTTGTTGATGTGTGTAGTTTTCCAAGAAATTGAGTGCAAAATTGAACGACAATCCACTCACCAATTACAACAACAAAGCATACGTGCAAACGTCAGTAGGCGATAACGACGATAGGCAATAGCGGCAATATGCAGAAGCGACGATAGGCAGCAATGCAATAGGCAGCAGAGAAATAGGCAGCAAATTGATAGCAGCGACGAAATGCAGCAGCCACGATAGGTAGCAGAGACGATAGGTAGAAACGATGATAGGCAGCAGTGACGATACGCAGCAGCAATAATAGATAGCAACGACGTTAGGTGACAGCGTCAGCAGACGACAACGACAATAATTAAACGCGGCAATATAACTGCAAGTTGTAACAATGCGACGAAAAAAGTATTAACAGTTATTCGTCAATTTTTATGTTAACTTTGCAGCAATGAACAACCGAATAACTTTAATAATTTGTACAATTATTATGCGCGTAATTAATTATTTGCTATGATAATATACGAAATTATCATTCGAAATTACGATAAAACTTTACACAGCCTCACGTTAGGGCGCCAAAATGTTGATACGAAGAGGAGCGTTTTCCACTTCGAGCAAGAGACAATAGTCGCGGGGTGGTGTAAAGAATGACCGAACCTTTTGAGTAGTTGAAATGTACTGATTTATTAAATTCATATAAAACTTAAACTAGCCTAGCATCGCAGTAGCGAATGCGACACAAAGTAATAATGCAAAAGAGAGAAATGTTCAAGAATGCAACAACAATGATATAGAGTTAATATGAAGTTACCGTATTAGAAATTATACATTGGAAAGCAATATTCATTTTACATTAATCTACAAGTTTTCATGGTTTAGAATTGCGAATGCTGAATATGCGCTCCAACAGTTACTATTTAAAGTTAATATAAATATTGTAATATAAAACCCACAACAAATAAAGTCATTTAAATTCACTGATCATGGCTCAGCACAAACTCAATAAGTATTTAAAAAAAAAGTATTTATGTGAATATTTACATTTGCATGTAATTGGCAGAAACGGCAATTAGAGGTGGAAAACGTACGCATTAAAAAAAAAAACTTGCAGATTTTGAAGCTATGGACTGTAATTTAAAAAAAAATATTTACTCCGTCGCAAATAAAACAAATATTGAAAAAAGGTGGACAAGCTAGATGGAACGTCGAAGACATTTCGAAGGGTATTAGCCCTTATGCTGTTGGTTCATGCGCCTACCGACACCTTCACAAAAAAAGATTCCCTCTTTCTGCGGAAAAAACGCTGCAAAACTGGCAACAGGCAACTTCCTATTCGAACTAATGAAGAATGCTGTGGCCATTTCAGAGGAACACAAACTTTGCGTTTTGTCTTTCAGCTTCTTCATTTGAATATGACCACACACAGGAAGCTGTCCAAATGCCTCGAAGCTATGTTCAAGTTGTGATGGGGCAGAGTCTGTGGAAATCATGGAAGCAGCCTGTTTTTTATGACTTTGACCAGCCGATTACAAGTGATTTGCTGAAGAACATTATTGAAAAGTTGTATGTTGCTGGCTATCACGTTGTGGCGATTGTGTCAGATTAAGGCCCATTAAATAACAAATTATGAAAAACCCTGAGAATCACACCAGGTAGAAATATATCACAAAGTTTATTTTTTGAAGAAGATTTTTTTTATTTTTTTTTGAAAAATTTTAACCACAACGACCATCAAGCTGGCAATGGATCATTCCTCGTCGTCTGACCTTTCAGTTATATGGAAGGTTAATGATAAGCACTTGACAGTTCGCTCTTCAACAAGACAACGTGCAGGTGTCAAAAGACGGTGTGTTTCGTTGGGCCTTAATTTATACAACCCAATAGAAACAGCTAATTTTATAGATTTGGTGAACGACTGGTTCGATGTTTTCCATTCAAAGATTTCGTCAAGTAACACGATCCCCACAAAACAACCTTTTGGTAAGGAATTGGAAGTGCAGTGTATTGTACTGCAAAAGATGACGGTTCTTATGTTCAATTTAGTCGTCCTAAACAAAAACCGCTGTTTACCATTTCAAAAGGGTATTACAATAAGCAAAAATTCCTTGCTAAATCAGCACAAATACCTTTTTGAATAATACAGTATGGCGAATCAGCTGGCGATCTAAACGACCATCCCACTCATTTGCAGTTAAAATACAGGATCCGTAAATATCTCCTAGGTAAAATGGGTTTAAGGAAGGTAGAAAACATTAAGATTTATGTTTAAAATTAGTCCAACCCAGTATAAACTGTGTGCAAGAGTGCGTCAGGTGGTATTTTATGTTTCATATCAATTAACTATATAGAAGCTAAATATGAAATATGATTTTTCGACTTATAGCGAAGAACATAAAACTTTTGTCATCAAAATCTAAATGCGAGGTCGATGAAGTGCCATGGCTAGATACCGCCTTTAAAATAGTTTATACTAGCGACCAATCTTGCATTACTGAAGAAACACCATATAATTCAGTTGCTGCAAGAAAAATACTTATAGCAAGGGATGTGTTCGCAGCAGCAATAAAATAGGAGATGCAGCAGTCGCATACAACTCAACTTATTCTATGCTTATATTATTCTGTTAACTTCCACTCTCTTTATTATGTTTGCTATAATTATCTGCTGCCTGCTGTCAAAGCAGAGCAGGCTCACTTACACAGGCCGACAAAATTTGACAAAAGTCTATACCCAGAGACCAGACCTGACATACCCGAAGGATTTTGATGCGCTGAATCCGAATCCGTGCTCGAAATTGCGTTTTTAAAAGTGAAAAAAACGCGTTTTTTCACTTTTTGAGATTACGTGACGGAAGGAAAAAAATTATTATCAAAAAACGTTGAACGACAATTGAAACTACTACCCTTCCCCTTTCAAACCTTTTTGGATTTTTTAAAATATCTTTTTTTTGACCGAAATATCGTCCGGGCAGTCAGTAATATCAACAAATCAACATCTTCCCCAACAACGACGGTTGTATTTGAGCTTTTCCATTGTTCTATTGCTGTTTCAATTATAAGGACATCAGCATCGTTATCAGCCTGTTTTGTTGGAATACTAGCAGCTGTAAATTCTTTACATAACATTGAAATGAAGCGAGACTTATTGTGAGTATTTGCAAGAAATTGTTGTTGGTTTGTTGGAACTTTCATAGATCGATCAAAACCGATATCAACAGATGAAGATGTTTTTGTAGTCCGACGACGTTGTTCTGCTGCTTTAATATTTTTCGTATGATAAGTATAACCATCGTACTATTATGACCAAAATGTAATCTAAACTATTTATAATGTAAAAAGACGCGTAGCAGAAACTATTAAACCAACGCGGACAAAAGCCTATTAAAATCGATATTGATCATATCGCACTTGTCAATGTCTTAACAACGCTTAGATGGAGCTATTAAAAGACGACGATTATAAATACACACGCTGCACTTATCAAGTGCAGCTCTAATGCGTATGACAACTGCACTGTGTTTGCGTAGTTTTTATCGGACGTCTTTGGAGTTTTGCTTCATATGACATGTTTAGGCTTCATGCCTGAACATTCTGCGGGGGGCCAGAAAATGTGACAGACAGTAGTTGTTGCTTCTGAGCTTTCTTCATTGGGATAGTAGTCTCAGCATCAACCTCTATGGTCGAATCGGCCGCAAAATCGGATTCACCTTTGGCACCGTCTTTCTTTACATCAGCTGAAGTTTCGTCACCGGCATCAGCAGCAACTTCACTTTCGGCAACTTCTCCTTGCTCACATCTGCAATAGTAGCGTCAGCATCAATCGTTTTTATCGAATCGTCACCATCATCATCCTTCGTAGCTGGTATCTTGCGACGCTCATGTGGTGGACGCAAATCAAGTATTTTCTCATCCTCGGCAGACAGCAAATGGGATCAATCGGCTTTAGCTGCTCAGAAGTGTAGGATTCCTTATTTGATGCAGCAGTTGTGGTCTTCTTCGGGACAATTGGAAGCGAAATTTTCCATTTCGTTCGGTGGTACAAGATGCATTTGAGGCGTTTTACAAACCTCCACCAGTTTAGCCATCTCATCTTACTCTTGTTAGTTTGATGGTATGCTGCATTACATACTCTGACTTGCGTATATTTATTCGCAGATTTACTCACTTCTCTAAAGTGAGGACTTTTCGGGTGATTATTGACTATTTTTTGGAATAAATAGTCGCAGGCTGCGTAAGTTGGCTGCTGAATCTGCAGCCTTTGCTTTTACATTGCCAATTGTCCGCTAAATTCAGCACGTTTCGTTTTCAACAGATTATTGTCGATAATCTCAAGTGAGACACATTTTTTTGTTGGTGAAGTCGGTGTCGGTTGCGTAGAAATTTGTTGATTATAAGATGCAAGATCTTGCTCCGACCTTACGCCAACACCAGTAATTGTTGAACTCGATAAACCGATTAATAAAGAAGAACTTGCCGTTGTCTGCACCTCAGCCAGTTCTGTTTTAGCGGACTCTCGTATTTCCATTGTCAAAGAGCGCACTGTTTCTGTGCCTTTCAGTTGGTTACACAATTGACTCATGGGCGTTGGCGCTGGTGTATCGGTTTTTGTTGGCTCCGGTTGCGTTGGCGTAAATTCTTTTGCATTGAAAGTAATTTTGCTAAGCTCTTCACGTAGCCTTGCTTGTTCTGCTTCTTCTTTCCTGCTGGGACCGAAGCTAATTTTCTGGAGCTCAACTCGTAGCCTTGCGTGTTCTTCTTCCTTGCTGGGACCGAAGGTAATTTTTCTGAGCTCTTCACGTAGCCTTGCGTGTTCTTCTTCCTTGCTGGGACCGAAGGTAATTTTCCTGAGCTATTCACATAGCCTTGCTTGTTCTTCTTCTTCTTCCAGACGTGCCTCGAGCTCATTATCAATGCGTCGCAGTTGCACATATTCTTCTTCAGGGAATGAAATTTTCTTCAGCTGTGGTCGTAGCTTTGGCCGTTTTTTCTCTTGCTCTTTCATGCTAAAATCAATGAGCACCCCAAGGCCAGCGACTTCAGCTTTGAGAATATCTATCTCATCAGATGGATATTTTTTGTAGTTGACTTCTAATTTTATTAGGCTGTCCTCCAATGAAGACCAATAGCTTTTTAATATAGATTTATTCCTTCAGAGGTCAGTTACATTTGGCTATTTCAAGCTGTCTTTGATTAGGCACATTTGTTGCCTTACACGATCAGTTCTTCTTTCCATAAGATCCACCATTTGTTTTATTGGGCTGCAACTCCGTTTTGATTTAATTTCCATCTGATTCCATTTGATTTAATTTCCATCTGCCTTGATGGGTTTGTTTATTTTCATTTCGTCATCAGGTGCTTTTGATGACTTCGGAAGGACCCTTACTACCTTGTCTACTTTTTGATAATCAGGTACTTTAGATGTCATCGTAGACTCTCTGTAGTTTTTAACTCGATAGACCAAAAATATATCACTTAATATTTTTCTTTGCGTCAAACCGAGATCCGGCTCGAAGGACCATTAAATGTGTGAACTATTTAAAATACAAGTCGTTCCTTTATGAGCAAGTGTTCATTACCTACTGAGCCGCTCTAGCGAGCGGCTCCCTTTTTATTCATAAAACTTATTCTATTCTTAAACTATTAAAATGCTATCGCTGAGGTTGTAGGCCTCAGCGTAATCTAAACTATTTATAATGTAAAAAGACGCGTAGCAGAAACTATTAAACCAACGCGGACAAAAGCCTATTAAAATCGATATTGATCATAAATTAAGTCCCTGCACTTGTCAATGTAGCACTTGACAACGCTTAGATGGAGCTTTTAAAAGACGACGATTATAAATACACACGCTGCACTTACCAAGTGCAGCTCTAATGCGTATGACAACTGCACTTAATAGTGGAAGTACTCTATCAGCGCGTTTTAATTTAATATTATTAAACGTTTGGCCAATCATTTTGCTTATAGAAGCAAGTCCAACTGCACGAGCATTATGACAATTAATTTTATCATCGCCGACGACTCCGCACATACATACATAATTTTTGGAATTACATGGAACGAATCATGTGATGAGAGCCACTCCACAAGTTTATAAATATCTTCAATATCTCTCTTTACACGAGAATCGCTTGCATCCATCTGTTGTGTCCATTCTAACATTAGCGAGATCTTCCAATCCTTCACACACAGTATTGCGTACTTCTCTTTCGAGCAACAACTCCATTTATTTTCATACACTTTATCCTTGATTGTTCAATCACCATATCCGTCGAAGTTCCGCACGTGCTATCGCAAAAGATCTGGCGCTGACGATGTATTTGTATCAAGCCTTTGCTACTTTGCGCGTTTGATTTTTTACTCGACTTGGAAATGTCACTGTCAGGTCGGTCAACCGTAACTTCGGACAAAGATGAGGAAGCCGCTTCCATCAACGTGGCAAGTACAAGAAAAGGCTTGCAGTTTAATAGGTTTATATTAATTTTTTTTAACGTACATATAGCAATTGCGAAAGGTCGCTAAAAAACCCGTACCATCAAATGTCAGGACCGAGTTTTTGAAAAAAGCTAGCAAGCATTTGGATGCTGCAAAAAACAAAGATGTACAAGACGATGCATCTGTTTATGTAAGTGGATGGGCTTGCATGTATCGTAAAATGACACCAGAGCAGCAGTTATTTGCGAAGCGAGCTGTTGATGAGATAATGTTGTTGGGCTGAATGAACCAGCTATCATTCAACCTCTTGCACAATAGCCCAAGTTAACGTACATATATCGACGCCTTACATGTCAACAGTGAGTACTCCGTATTCATCTACCACTGGAAAACCGTATTTGGTTTCAGTGCCAGCAAGTCCAGTTGAAACTGAACTCATACATTTTGTACAAAATATACAAAATCAGGTGAGAGCGATCATGGTGAGAGCGATAATTTGTCTGGTGTTGTAAGCTGCGCACTTAGTGTTGTACTCCGCGTACTTAATGTTGTCAGCTGTGTGGCCTTCCCACAACAGCTGATGGTATTTATCGCTGCAACTTGTGAGGCCAAAATATGACGATATTTTGTGCCTTCACACTCACCTCCTTCTTCCGAGTCCAACAGAAGCCACCGACATCCCTGGGTAAAACAGCTGTAAGTAGAATAAATAAAAACAACTGCTTTTGTTTACATTCTCCGCTTGTTACAGCCGTCGACCAAAACCCAAGTGCGCCTGTTGCCGCTGAACGTTGCTGCTGGACCCATATCACTGCCATGGGAGGGTTTGCTGTGTTTTCACACTACTTGCAGCAAATATTAACCCTTTTTTCCTTTTGCAGACTCCTCCGCATCGCCGAGTGGTTCGCTGCATGCCAGGCAACGTAACCATGTCTTATCATCACACCTTTTGCCTTGCAACACATTTAATGCACCTCGTTGCTGGCGCTTAATTCTAGACGTCCATGCGTTTGAGCTTTCTTGATGACATTGTGCCAGATCGTTAATGTTACCGAAGCGGCTGGTACTGCCTGATTTGCTTCCAGATTGCAAATTCGTTCTGTCATCATAGACCCTCTCCGACTGGTCCCATTTCCGCCACCGCTCAACTTCAGATGAATTTTGACTGTCGTAAAATGATTTGGCTATTTTTCCTCTTGTGTTATTTCTCCAAGAAAGATTTGTTTTATGCCATCATGTACTGGATGATTTCACTTTAAGCTCCTCTTTATCCACCGTAGTTCTTAAAACAACATGTTCCGCACGTCCTGGTAGAAACCTGGCCAGCAATACTGTTTCATCATTATCCCCGTAGTTCGCCTGATGCCCACATGTCCCGCATCATGAACCTTCCGCACCAGTTCCATCCGTCTTTCAGCTGGAACGCATGCCTTTATTTTCTTACGTTTTCGTTGCCTCTCAACACCTTGGACCCGTTGCCCATCTCCGCTCACCTCTCGCAACCATCTTAACGCACCTGGTCGTCGCCGCTGGGTTTGCCTCTTTTCCCTCTTCTGCTCCGGAACGACATTGACCAAACTTCCATTTATAAAACTGTGTGTTGCACCCGTTTTCCTAATCTGCATTTCACCTAATGCTGGCGAGGTTGCTCCTGCTGCAGCTCCAGTGGCCCTCGCTGTCCTTGGTACCGCTGCTCGTTTCCCGCATGGCTACAACATTCCCTTGTTATTGCACCACGCCTTCCGCAATTCCAACAAAATATAATCCGCGGATTTTGACAATTTCGTGCCCACATCGACGACAAGCACTGTGTGGATTTAAAATGCGATTGTTTGTGGATTCTGTTATATCCACAGCCTGGCGATGTAGCGCTAGTTGATTCTCACTCGTTGGCCCTCGGCTTCCATGCAATGTCTCGAAATCTTCAGCCAAACTGATGAGCCCTTCTAATGTGGCAAAATCTTGACGCTTTACATATAACTGTAGTTCCTTCCTACTATTTCGGAATATTCTCACCAATTTCTGTTCTGTGTTTAGTTCGGAATGTCTCATCATGTTCTGCATCTCCAGCACAAAGTCCTTAAACCGCTCCGTTTTGCCCTGGAGCCTATTTCTTATGTCACCTTCCAACTGCTCCGTGAAGCTGGCCGGTAAGAAAAACCTCAAGAAATCATGTCGAAAACTGGCCCATGTACTCCAATGCTGGTTGTTGTTGCGGTACCATATGAGTGCATTGTCCGCCAATAATTCCGGCATCACTCGTGGCAGACTATCCATGGGTATCCCATAGACCTCCGCCAGCTCCTCCAAGCGCTCTAAGAACAGCAGCGGCTGCGCCCCGTTGAATTTTAGCGCCCACTTCCGTACTTGGTCCATCAGCCCAGCATGGAATTGCCGATTAACTGGTCTCCGTGCTCTGGCTTCCGTCCTTCTCACTGGTGACTTCGTTGTACTGGGCCCAGTCACTTCTTCTTCCATTGTTGCCCCCTCTGGAACTTGCACGACGACCTGCAGCAGCCTGGTGTAGACCGACGCCAGCTCCTCTAGACGCTCTAGTTGTCCTGGTTTGAGGTCGACTTGGCTCACGAATTTTGACAACGGTGACCGCTGTTCGTCGTTCGTGCCCTTGGTGCTTAGGTCAACCTCTCCCAAAAAGTTTTCCAGCTCCTACTTATGGAGCATACGAATCCAGCCGGTTTTTACCATTATTGTCTCGATTATTTTTTTTCCGTTTTCAAAATTCAGGTGTTTTTTTTTTTTCCTTCAGTGGAACCGAAATTTTGCACTTTCCAACTGTTTTATTTTTTAATCTTCCTCAGGGCCCCTGCTCGGGCGTCAATGTAAAGGACTCCCGGCTTATCCGGGTCGAAGGCTGGGATAGCTCAGCTTCGCCAAGGTCCGTCTACATAAATTTATTGATTTGAGACCGCGAGAAAAATTACACAGTGGTTGTTTTGGTTTAGTTGATTTTAAGTGCTTTTATTTCGGAGTTTCTCTTTTCTTGTTTTCTCTTGAGGCCAATGTTCACACCCCTTTTAAGGTTTACAGGTGTTGTGCTTGTGTGTATGCTGTCCGTTGTTTCGAACCCAGTGTTCGAATATCGCTCCAGCCGTTGTTTTGACACCCAGTGGTCAGATATCGTCTCTATTGTTGATCCGTCGACTCGTGTTCGAACTCTATCTGACGCCCAGTGTTCAGGTAGTAACTTCAGCTGCAGATTTGACGCCCAGTGTTCAAATAGTACTTCAACTATAGATTTGACGCCCAGTGTTCAAATCCTATTTGACGCCCAGTGTTCAAATAGTTCTCCAGCTATAGATTTGACGCCCAATGTTCAAATAGTTCTTTAGCTGTTGTCTTGAAGCCCTTTATTCAAAACTTATTTGAAGCCCGTTGTTCAAATACTTGTCTAGCTTTTAGTTCAAAACCCAAAGTCAGACTGTTCCTCGGTGTAAAGTGCCGCTCCTTATATATCATTTCCGCTAATGAGCCGCAACGACACTGCTAACAGGA
Source organism: Leucophenga maculata (assembly GCA_035044805.1). Taxonomy (NCBI): domain Eukaryota; kingdom Metazoa; phylum Arthropoda; class Insecta; order Diptera; family Drosophilidae; genus Leucophenga; species Leucophenga maculata. The sequence continues at coordinate 37,440 of JAWNNP010000221.1, read as the reverse complement.
TTACCGTACGTTACGTGCTGCTGCGCCGCTCAACAGAAAGGATCACCGCTACTTTCCAGCCGTCCTGCAGAAATTCATATTTGATTTTCGCGCCAACCCGCTAACAACGCTGCTGACTCAACTGTTTCGGCTAGCGTATATGCAACCGACATATATAACACCATTTTTCCTCTGATATCCATTTATGCATCATGTAAGCTGTATCACACATAACCGTGATCTCAACATTGTGATCTGCCCCAGTAAATTGGCCGCAGTCTCAGGTTGTGTATAATGCCGCTGCGCTAAAATTAATATTCAACATTTTAGCAGGTGTAACAGTTAAGCTGCAGACATTACCAGTGTTTTAACAGCAATCCGTTAAACTTCCAGTCCATCAGTGCCACTGTAACTTCGGCTTTTCCGCATCCCTGTCGTTACCCGATATAGCCACCCGATGTAGACCAACGATCAATGGACAAGTCCACATCGGTAAACAACCTCGGCTCCAGTGGTTTTCCCTCTCGCACTCACGCGATTGTCCGATGATCGACACTCGCAGCATGTTCGACGAACATGATCTTAGTGCAATAAGCTGCGATCCTGGTGATGTAAGCTGCGAACCTAGTGTTGAACGCCGCGTACTTCATGTTGTCAGCTTTGTGGCCTTCCCACAACAGCTGTTGGTATTTATCGCTACAACTTGTGAGACCAAAATATGACGATATTTTGTGCCTTCACAGTACAGCTTGATGCCATTTTGGTACATTCTGAATTTTTCTTCTTATCGCTCATCATTATGAAAATATCGCCCTTGTGTGCGATATTTTTGAGCTTGCAGTATAGAAACCACAATAATATTCTTTTTAGGTTTAGTTACCTAGGAAGAATCCTTTGTGGGCATCTTTCCATTCAAACTCTTGCCTATCTCCTACGTTCTAGGAGGGGTCTGGCTAGCTGCTTAGTATAGTTAAGGATAATCATAAAGCCGTTCTAGATAGTCTTTAGTCTGCTTGTTAATAACATTCCCGATTTTAGGGACTTTTAGGTCCTGCTCTAGATTCTCTATTAGTCCGTGGAGGAACATTCAGAACTGCAGAACGTGTATTTATTCAATGATGTATTTCTGCAAACCAATCTGCTGACACAGGAGCAAGACTCTAAGGCATTCATCACACCTGAGTGTGTACGTCACTGTTGCACATATCCTGAAGTTAATAACAATGTTCCACCACCATTTTAGCCCATTTGCCAAAGTTGTACACGCATGCATCTGTGGCAATGATGGCTGTGTCATCAGCTAACAGTGAAACATTATAGGGAATACTGTATAGTGTTGGTATGCATAGTGCACATTTTCTTCGTGAAAAGAGTATACAAGGTGCATCCCTAACGAACAGTTTCGTTTTTGACTTAACACCATCCCGAATAAACTGGAAGGTGCTGACGTTCAAGAAACTGGCTTTCAATTACTACATTAAATTTCAATTACTATATTAATTTGAATTCATGTTTCCCTTTGCCCTCCAACACTTGAGAACGACTTCACCGATTTAGTTCATCTATTTTTTATGAATTTTCAAATACTTTTTAGAAGGATTTTATGGAAAGAACCGTCCGATATGTAGCACAGATCGCTATTCAGAACTATTTAAAGTTTAATTTATCAAAAATTGTTTCTAGTTAGAAACTTTATAATCCGCAAACAGTTTTGACGTTCAATCTAGAAAAAGTCCTATAATTTGTCAATTTATAACAGTTTGTGTTTTGTTTTTCTTGGCTTTTTTTTATCATTTCTGATGAGTTTGCATTTAGCGTATTTTTTCTTTTGTATATTTATTATCGAAATAACGGTATATAATATATAATTATCAAAATATAATATATATTCTTGGGCCACAGTAAAACCAACATTTTATTTGCAAACTGTTCACTGCGAATTTCTACATATACATATTAGAAATATCTCTCAAAATTACCTTGCAATGCGTATGATTCATAGGGGACTTTTCAAATTGTGTTTGTTTATAAGCAAGAATTTGCATTTGACACAGCCAAGCGGACTGATGAGATTTCGTAGTAGAAATCGAAACACATGTGTATCCGTTGCTCTTCATTATAATGTTCCAAGTTATTGCAAATAATTGTCTCCCTTCACATTGATAAATATGTACAACCATGTTTATAATGTAAAATGACCACTAAGCCTGCTAAAAATCCATTACGAAAATGTTAAAATGTTGGTTTTTCTGTGGCCCAAGAATATATATTATATTTTGCTCGACTCTCCCATCAGGTATGGCTGCATCAAGAAGCGTTCTTGTGTCGATCGAGCTGTGCCGTCGCAGGTAGTGACAGACACTATTGCGCTGCGAAGTGATAACGCATCAGCTGGTGTTATGTCAATAGCCACAAAGGTGGTTATTTAGATGAATGCCAAGCTGTTGGGAGTACCGTGGTTAATCGAGCTACCGGTGGATGGCCTAATGACTGTTGGTTTCGACGTGTGGCATTCATCGAAGCAACGGAATAAATCATATGGTGCACTGGTTGCAACCATGGACATGAGGCGTTCGGAGAGATACATCTCCTCGGTTACCGAACACACTAAAGGTCAGGAGCTCACCGACGAAATGCCAACGAATATGATGTGCGCGTTGAGAGAGTATCGTGACACTCATGGTGCCTTGCCGGAACGCATCCTTTTCTTCCGAGATGGGGTAGGCGATGGACAACTAAATCAAGTTTTTGAACATGAAGTCAAGATACTGATCTACAAAAGAAAAAAAAAAGAAACGCTAAATGCAAACTCATTGGAAATGATAAAAAAAAAGCCAAGAAAAACAAAACACAAACTGTTATAAATTGACAAATTATAGTCGTTTTCTAGATTGAACGTCAAAACTGTTTGCGTATTATAAGGTTTTTAGCTAGAAACAATTTTTGATAAATTAAACTTTAAATAGTTCTGAATAGCGAGCTGTGCTACATATCCATAAAATCCTTCTAAAAAGTATTTGAAAATTCATAAAAAATAGATGAACTAAATCGGTGAAGTCGTTCTCAAGTGTTGGGGGGCAAAGGGAAATATGAATTCAAATTAATATAGTAATTGAAATTTAATGTAGTAATTGAAAGCCAGTTTCTTGAACGTCAGCACCTTCCAGTTGATCCGGGATGTTGTTAAGTCAAACACGAAAGTGTTCGTTAGGGATGCACCTTGTATACTCTTTTCACGAAGAAAATGTGCATTATGCATACCAACACTATACAGTATTTCCTATAATGTTTCACTGTTAGCTGATGACACAGCCATCATTGCCACAGATGCATGCGTGTACAACTTTGGCAAATGGGCTAAAATGGTGGTGGAACATTATTAACTTCAGGATATATGCAACAGTACACACTCAGGTGTGATGAATGCCTTAGAGGCTTGCTCCTGTGTCAGCAGATTGGTTTGCAGAAATACATCAATGAATAAATACGCGTTCTGCAGTTCTGAATGTTCCTCCACGGACTAATAGAGAATCTAGAGCAGGACCTAAAAGTCCCTAAAATCGGGAATGTCATTAACAAGCAGACTAAAGACTATCTAGAAAGGCTTTATGATCATCCTAAACTATACTAAGCAGCTAGCCAGACCCGTCCTAGAACGTAGGAGATAGGCAAGAGTTTCAATGGAAAGATGCCCACAAAGGATTATTCGTAGGTAACTAAACCTGAAAAGAATATTATTGTGGTTTTTATACTGCAAGCTCAAAAATATCGCACACAAGGGCGATATTTTCATAATGATGAGCGATAAGAAGCAAAATTCAGAATATACCAAAATGGCATCAAGCTGTACATAAGGAAGCATGGCGCTATAACATTGCCAAAATTTTTTTAAACTATGCATTGAATTTAACCTTGAACCAAAGTCGCAGCAATTAAGGCAAAGTAAATTGAGATCTTCTCTGAACCCAAGGGTTCCAAAAATAGAGCGAATAAATTGTGGATAACTGAAGGGCCATAAAATTGGGTATGCTTAATACATATTACCACATTGAATCATACAGGGGCCTCAATATGCTAAGCATATCGAACGATTAATCGTGTGTTATTCAAATATCGCAATTGCTAACCATTTCAAGCTTATACAAGGTGTGTCTCTAAATTTTCCGAACTTTTTTTCCAGGGCATTTTCTGGTGGCGCCAACTCCCATTGACATTCAATTCAACATTTCATGACATTTGGAAAAATAAAAGTGGAGTTATAGCGTCCAATGTGACAGTATGTTTTGGTCATCGGTACAAAAATGAGTGTTGAACACAGAGCCAATATATTTTTTTTTTGTTTTAAGCTTGGTAAAACTTTTATTGACACTCACGAATTGTTGAAACAAGTTTATGAGAATAATTGTCCATCTCCTACCATTGTTTACGAACGTTCGGGCAGGCCGACATCTTCAGTGAACGAACAAAACATCAAAATTGTCTGTGATTTTATCAAAAATGAGCCGAAATCGTCAATGCGGTTCATGGAATCGGAATAGGGATGGCCCAAATACTCAATCCATCCATATTTGGGCTTCAGGAAAGTGTGTGCACGATCTGTTCCGCATCAATTGAAAGACGAGGAAAAGGCGCATTGAATTCATCATTCGAAAGGCATTATTAAAGATGCCAAAAAGGGTCAAAACTTTCTTTTCAACATTGTTACAGACGACAAGACATGGTGTTTTCAATACGACACTGAAATCAAACGTCAAAGTGCCGAATGAAAACCAACCGCTGAACCAAAACCCAAAAAATCACGTTTGGAAATGTCAAAAGTGAAGACAATGTTAATTTGTTTCTACGATTCGAAGGGCATTATTCACCAAGAGTTTGTTTCACCGGGCCATTTTATCATGGTGTTATGAGGCGTTTGCTCCATTGTATCTGTCGGATTCGGCCAGAATATCGCGAAAAAGGAAGTTAGCGTTTGTAGCACGATAATGCGCCATCTCATCGATCGACACTTGTGACCGATTTTTTGACCAAAAATAGCATTTTGACCATCAACCACTCGCCGTATTCGGCTGATTTGGCACCATGTGACTTTTTCTGTTTGGCAATATGAAAGGACGGCGTTTGCTGATGTGGAGGCCATCCAAAAGGCGTGCACCGACGTCGTAAAGGTTATTCCGACCAGTGTATTCAGTGTATTATATCAAGTGTATTCAGTAGGAGGGAGATTACTTTGAATAATTAAAAAACAAGTACTCGAAAATCTATTGTAGTTTGCATTTTATTCGAAAAGTTCTAGAAATTTTAAACAAACTGTTGTAAAATGAACAAAGTAGTTCGCTGCTAAATTTCTAGAGCTGAGGTAACGATCAGCAGCGTTCATGACCGTTCATGAATCACTTCTTTAGTGAGAACAAATTACAAAGAGGATCATCTATTGAAAAACCAACGAAACGTTTACACATTTTGCGAGGAATGGATCAAACAATGATATATTTTCCTACCACTTTCGTCTTTGTTTTGTTTCTTTTTCCACTACTTCTCAGATTCGAAGCAAAGAAAAATTGGTATTTCAATTGTCGATTTTCCTATTTTCCTGTCACTTTACTCTTTCTTTTAGGCCTTGCTCCTACTTTAACTATTTCAAGCAAAGAAAATCAGTTATGTTAACTTTCCTCTTTTACCAGCACTTTCCTTTTTAGGCCCTGTACCGAAGGTACAAGAGCCTACTGGTTTTGTGCTAATGTATGTAACAGGTAGAAATAATGGTCGGAGACCCCCCAAAGTTACCCCCATTATGGTCAGGAGTGATAGAGGAGTCGATATAGCCATGTCTGTCTGTCTGTCCGTCCGTCTGTGCGTCTCTATGAACGAAAGGATCTCGGAAACGGTAATAGATAGAGACTTCGTGTTTTTTGCATTCGAAGTGGTCATAAGCTCGGGAAACATTTAATGTGTTCGTTAGGCGACCTGTACTGGTACAGGGCCTCTTACATTCGGTTACGCCCGACTGTAATTTTCTTACTTGTTTTCTTTATCTTTTTCCTCCACGCCAAAAGGTCCCAAAGGTCTTTTACACACAAAACTAACAGCTGCAAATCTATATAAAGAAATATACAAAGATGAAGTTGCGTTTTTTTGTAATCATTTTGTAGCACTCGTTATGCATTAATTTGCACAGGTAATCTGGTTCATTCATCCAAATGCACTTGCCTACTTTGAAAGATATTGTTTTTCTTGTATCTGTAGTAACTTATTGCTATCCCTTGTGCACAACAATTTTCGCATCAATTTTTTAATAGTGTTGAAATGTATGCCATATATGTACTTTTCTTGTTTTTTTTGTAGTATTTTTTTAGCTGCTTAATTTGGAATTTTTTCTTTGTTTTCTTATTCTTTTAAATAGAATTGCAAGCAAATTGCAACATTTTTTTTCACATACATAGGTAAGCAATTTATAAGAGCTAAATAAAATACGAAAAATCGTTAACAAAACGCTGGCAACGAAACGTTTGCACCCTACACGGCAACTGATACAACATATAGCTCAAATAAAAGAATATATTTTTGTAAATGAAAAAACATTTACTCATCTCCCTTTATTTGCTCTGTGACGTCACACATGTCATCTACAAATATATATATATTGAAACGCATATGTCAATTTGTATCGTTCAATTCGAAGTTTCCTATTGGCAACGCATACAAAATGGCAGCAGCTCAAACCTTAAAATGTCCATTAGTCTCTGTTGTTTGGGCCAGTTGTTCTCCTCTTGGTGTAGCAAGAAAAAGGAAAAAAATTTTAATTTTTGATATTTACATATATGTGCAACATTTCCCTACAGAGTCAATTTAAATATAAATCACATCTGAACAAGTTACGCCTATGCAAATTATGTATAATTAATCTGCATATGTGGGAGATTGAGATCGTTTGCTCAAGTGCACATTGTGTGAAAAGTTGTTGACTGCCATTCACCTGGGAATGGCCAACAATGATTCTTGTGTCAAACGGTCCAAGCAACTCACACGTCCGTTAGGACACGTATCTCCTGGGTAGCCTCTGAACATTCGTTCAGAGGTGACCTAACATAAGAAGGCGAAGGGGCCCCCTCTCCTTTAAAAAGGGGTTGGTGCGCTTTAAAAAAACCCCCCAATGAAAACTAAAAGGAAGCCTCGGAAGGACCCCTTTGATGACGACCCCCGCAAACGCTATAAGGATAACGATTTGAGGATATGCACCTGGAATGTCCGCACCCTTAATTGGGATGGTGCGAATATCCAGCTGGCTGATGTCCTCGAAAAGTGCAAGGCTGACATCACCGCAATCCAAGAAATCCGATGGATAGGGCAGGGTCGGTCTAAAAAAGCACCCTGTGACATCTACTACAGCTGCCATGCGAGTAAGCATGAATTTGGATGTGGTTTCGTGGTGAGTAGGAAACTACGTGACCTCGTCTCTAGGTTCACACCTGTTGACGAGCGCCTAGCCGCGATACGCATCAAGGCTACATATTTTGATTTGTGCGCACGCCCCGACGGAAGAGAAAGACGACGATGAGTTCTATGAGCGCTTGGAACGCCTGTACGAGAGCTGTCCCAAACACGATGTCAAAATCGTGCTTGGCGATTTCAACGCCAAGATTGGGAAGGAAGGAATCTTTGGCCCAACCATCGGAAAACGTAGCCTTCACGACACTACCTCGAATTATGGAGAGAGGCTAATCGATTTCGCCGCAGGTCGAAACATGGTAGTTAGTAGTACCAGATCAACATTCTAACTGTGTGCTGATCAAAGAACACGCAACCAAATTGATCATGTTCTGATTGACGGAAGGCACGCATCGAGCGTGTTGGACGTGAGAACGTTACGTGGTCCCAACATTGACTCGGACCACTATCTTGTCGCAGCCAAGGTACGCACTAGGCTCAGCGTAGTGCATGCCGCACGTTCCAACATGCAACGAAGGCTAGACGTCGGCAAGCTGCAATCAGAGCAGACCGCCACAGCCTTCTCAAACACACTCTCCCGACTGCTCCGGAAAACCTCTCAGACTTCTCGAGATATATGTGAGCAGTGGACACATATCACCCGCTCTATGGATAGGGCTGCCAAGGATGTCATTGGTTATACAAAACCTGTGAAGAATTCTTGGTACGACGAGGAGTATCGCAATAATACTGTAGAGAAGAACGCTTCCTATCAGCGAACTCTGCAGTCGGGAGCAACGCGAGCTGTTAGAGAGCGATATCGAGAGAAACGGAGAGAGGAGAAACGCCTTTTCAGACGCAAGAAAACGGAGCAAGAAAGGCGGGAGTTTGAGGATGTTGAGATGTTACGTAACAGAAATGAAGCTCGAAAATTCTATCAAAAGGTCAAGAGTCTGACTGAAGGTTTTAAGCCCGGAGTAACTTTCTGCAAAGATGATAATGGGAATCTAGTAACGGATGAACAGGAATCACTGAGATTATGGAGGAGTCGTTTCTCCAACCTACTCGGAGGCGATGAAGCGCACAATACCGCCGAAAGAGAAATGACACCGGAACCACCAGTTTATGATGGCACTATCGTAGAGCCGCCGGACTAAAACGAGGTCGATTCTGTTATTAAAAAGCTGAAAAATAACAAAGCGGCAGGCTCTGATGGTTAGGAGTATGCACCAACTTTTATGCAAGATATGGTCCGATGAACGCATACCCAATGACTGGAATCTCAGTGTTCTCTGTCCTATCTTTAAGAAAGGAGACCCCGCTGTTCGCGCCAACTACCGCGGAATAAGTCTCCTTTCCATTGGCTATAAGACTTTGTCGGGCGTATTGTGTAATAGGCTGAAGCCATATACCGACTCACTGATAGGGCGATATCAGTGTGGCTTCAGACCAAAAAGGTCGACCAGTGACCAAATATTCACATTACGCCAAATCTTGGAAAAGACCCGTGAGTTCAACAAAGACACTCACCACCTATTTGTCGACTATAAAGCCGCTTTCGACACGCCGATACGATCGAAGTTTTTCGACGCCCTGTCTGCACTATCCCGGCAAAGATTGTTCGTCTTTGCATGGCGACGCTATCTAACACACAAAGCGTTGTCAGGGTGGGGAAAAACCTCTCCGACCCCTTTCATACCAAGAGAGGTTTCAGGCAGGGCGATGCTCTGTCGTGCGATTTTTTCAATCTCCTGATGGGATACATCCTACGCCAATGCCCGTACATACAGAGTATGTCGGGCTCGATCTTCCAAAAGGAAGTGATGCTGCTCGCTTACGCCGATGACATCGATATCATCGGTACGCAGGAACGGCGAGTCAGCAAGGCGTTCTCGGAGATTGAAAAACAGTCTCGGCTCATGGGTCTAGCGGTGAACGAGGAGAAGACGAAGTACTTGGTGTCTTCTCGCACTCCGTCAATGCGTCTTGGACGGTCAGTGACGATGTAGAATTTCAACTTCAGTGTTGTAGAAAACTTCGTCTATCTCGGAACAGAGATAATCAGCAACAACAATGTCAGCCTGGAGATCAGGCGAAGAATCACGCTTGCAAACCGATGCTTTTTTGGGCTGAGCAAGCAAATGAGAAGTAAAGCCCTCTCTCGATGGACGAAAATAAAGATTTATAAGACGCTGATACTCCCGGTCCTATTGTATGGCGCAGAGGCATGGACAGTGATTGATTCGGACGAGACAGCGTTGGAAGTCTTCGAGAGGAAGATTCTTCGCAGGATCTTTGGTCCTATTAGAGTCGGCGACGAGTTTAGGTCCCGTATGAACCGCGACCTGTACGAGCTACTCGATGAGGTTGACATAGTTCAGCGCATAAGATTCCAGCGGCTGCACTGGGCTGGGCACCTCATTTGAATGGATGAATGAGCTCCAGCACGCATGATTTACATGGGGGGCCCAAACTTGATTGGTGGACGCCGACATAGAGGACGACCGGGCACTCGATGGCATTCAGAACGACTGGCGCCAGCGCGCACAAGATTATGGAGGCTGGCGCGCTTTCCTAGACGCGGCCATGACGGGCAAACGGTTGACGGCCACATAAATAACTAACTAACTAATCTGCTTATGTAAACAGGGGTGTAAGCATTTTGCATAGAAATTTATACATTCAAATACTCGTAATGCAGTCGTATAGTATAAATAATCCGAACGGACCGACCGACCGACCAGCAGTGAAACAATGCAAATTTAGTTTTGCTTTCTTTCTGACTTTTACACCGGAAAAAAAAAAGCAATTAAAAAATTTGCTATTCCAATTCTGTTTACTTTGGAATGCGTTTTATGTACATATATATATAGAGCTACAGCGAAAAATTTTGTACTTTTGGGGAAATTGCGAATGCGCGACCAACATTATCTACAACATCAGTTCTCACTGTACACTCTACCAGTGCGGTCGTCTATATTTTCGTTGTGCGCATTTTATACAAGTTTTACACAAAGTCTATTATTCATCAATATTCAATTTACAAATTTACTAATTTACAAAGTTTTCCTAATAATTCCACGTTTTAATAATATTGTTTCATCATAAGCTATATAATTAAGTATTAACATTTAATTTAATCTTAAGCGTCTAATTTTTATTTATTTTAATTTCTATCATTCCTCTTTCTTTTTTCGTTAGTTTACACTTTTTAGTTATTCAAACAAACTAACAAACTAGTGTACTCTGTTGTTGTTTATTTTTTCGGAAGTTGAGTTTATTACGGGAGTTTCAGTTTGTTACTCTCTAGTACGCTCAATTTCTTGTTGCTGTTTCCTATTTTTTCCGGAAGTTTTGTTATTGCGCGCGTAATAAGTGTTACTCTCAAACGCTCACTTTCTCTGTTTGTAAAGCTTTTTATTACTCATATTTTTAGGCCCTGTACCGAAGGTACAAGAGCCTATTGGTTTTGTCCAAATGTATGTAACAGATAGAAATAATGGTCGGAGACCCCCTAAAGTTACCCCCATTATGGTCAGGAGTGATAGAGGAGTCGATATAGCCATGTCCGTCTGTCCGTCCGTCCGTCTGTATGAACGAAAGGATCTCGGAAACGGTAATAGATAGAGACTTCGTGTTTTTTGCATTTGACTAGGACTGCTCCGGAATTTTACAAGTTTATTTTAAAATTTCGCCCCTCCGGTTACGCCCGACTGTAATTTCCTTACTTGTTTTCAACTTCTTTAGTGTCTCATTCTTTTAGGCACACTATAATAAAATGGCCTGTTTTGATACGCGTTGCTAACATAAAAATTAGGCATGTATGGATCAATACCTTGCTTGCTGGCTTTGCGACAATGTTTCGCACTTGTTTTGTGCTAGTTTAAATGGTCGTATGCTCGACGCCATTAATGATCGTAAAGGTCTGCGTTGGACTTGTTTCCAATACAGATCTACCGAGACTGATATTATGAGATTTATGAGCCAGACTAGGTCTGTTTTCTCGGAACTCAGGCGTGGTCTTAAACTCATGAACGATAAGTTTGAAGAACTTGAAAAATCGTTCAATGATTTTAAATGTATTCATTTGTCTCCTAAACGAAAGAAGAAAAATTCTCCAAAATCTAAATCTTCAATCGTTGTACCTTCTCAGATCGAACCAGTAATTTCGATTGTATGTGCTAATGCGTCATCTTTTCTCGATGAACCTGTAACTCCGAACGTACTTACTAATGCACCTGTATTTTTGTCCCCGTTCGTCGAGAAAGCAGAAGTTAATACTTCCAATCCCTCTCCTAAACCAGTAATGTCAGCTATGGTGCCAATGCAAATTGATAGTGTAAAGCTTTGAACCGTCAATAAGTGGTATCTGTAACCCTTTGGTGGTAGTCGAAGACTACTCCGTTGCGTCACACAAAATTAACCCTGATGTTAATAGCGTGATCGTTGTTGCCCCTCGTAAGTCCGTGTTTATATCACGTCTGTATTCTGACACAACTGAAGACCATATAAAAGCGTAAATTAACTCGACCCTTCCATGCTCAAGTAACATTTCTGTGTCCAAGTTTAATTTTAATTACTCCCGCTCTATCTCCTTCTTTAAAGTTATTGTTCCCGTGTCTATTTTTGAGACAATTCTTTCGCCCAATTTCTGGCCTGCCAGTATTGTCGTGCATGAATATGTCTATAAAAATAAACGATCTTCTGCACAGAATGGTGTTGAATTACCATCAGTATCACAATCTGCGCCAAAAAACTAATTCCAACTTCTTTCCTATTCCATTATCAAAATGTGAGAGGGTTAAGAACTAAGCTTAGAAATTTGTATCTGAAAAGTTTTTCTTTTAGTGCTGATATCATTGTCTTCACTGAAACTTGGCTTCAACCTCACATCCTTAATTCGGAGTTATTTAGTGATAATTTCGTTTCTTTCTGAAAAGATCGTCCCATACGCTCTGGTGATGGTGTACTAATCTCGGTCAAATCATCATAGAGGAAATTAGTATTCTAAACCAGGACATTGAATTTATTTGTGTTATTACTATTCATTACTTGCTCATATATTCCTCCTGCTGCAGAAGTCAATATTTACTGTCAGTATGTCGCTGCTATCTCTTACATTGCTACTCTTCTGCATAAAAAAGATCATCTTATTGTCATAGGTGATTTTTATCTACCAAATATAAGATGGTTGCATATGAAAGACTCTTCTATGCTGATTCCAGCTGAAAATAATGAGTTTCTTGATAATCTATTTGAGTTGTCATTGCAACAGTATAACAATGTCAATGATAGACTTCTTGTTTTTGCTGATGCTGGTTTTGACATTTTTATCAAAAGGATCTCTCCTTTAACAACTCCAGAAGATAATCACCATCCAACCTTGGAAGGTTCATTCGAGGTTGATAAAATGTTTTCTTCACAGGATAGTAATAAATGTCTTCGCCTTAATTTAAACCGTCTACCAATTGGTCTGCTTTGAATTGTTGTACAGATATGGAATTGGCATTGAATTTTTCTTATTCCACCATTTTCAATTATTTCGACAGATGTATTCCATATACTTTTATTTCAAGTTCAGTAAAAAGACAGCCTTGGTTCTCTCGTAGTCTTTGCAGATTAAAGAATGTTAAGTCACGTTTATTTAAAATATATAAAAACAGTGGCTCTAACTCTGATTTTTCTTAGTATTGTGTTGCATAGTCTGACTTTAACGCATTAAATCGTACGTGTTATGCGGACTATTTAATAAAAGTTAAACAAAACATGCGTTTTTAACTTAGTAAAAACGAGCCGCAGTACTGCAGTGTACCCATCTCAATTATTTTTTAATGATACAAATATATGTATGTATCATCTGACTCGCTAATATCCAATTTGTTTGCTGACTTTTTCCAAAGTACATATTCTGATTGCTCTGTCAACATATTTTTTCTAAAAATAGTGCTTTGCGTTCGTTGCTTTTGATGGTGAACCCAATAACCACTTAATGATTCTACCTACTAATGATAAGGATATACTAGATAATCTCATTTATACCTGCAACAATGAAAGCTCCATGTTTTGATATATATGCGATAAGTAAGAAACAGAACATTTTCGTAGAGCCTTTTCTCGATATGATGATGAATACAAGGTGTGTCTCAATTAAAGATGCCAAAAAGGATCAAAACTTTATTTTCAACATTGTTACTGAGTGTCTTCAATACGACCCTAAAACCAAGCGTCAAAGTGCTGAATGGAAGCCGTCCGGTGAGCCAAAACCCAAAAAATCATGTTTGGAAAAGTCAAAAGTGAAGACAATGTTAATTTGTTTCTACGATTCGAAGGGCATTATTCACCAAAACTTAGTTTCAATGGACCAAACAGTTAATGGGTCATTCTATCTTGGTGGTATGAGGCGTTTGCCAGAATATCGCTATCGATCGACACTTGTGACCGATTTTGTGACCAAAAATCGCATTTTGACCATCAATCACTCGCCGTATCTGCCTGATTTGGCACCTTGTGACTTTTTTCTGTTCGGCAGGCTGAAATTATCCATGAAAGAACTGCGCTTTGCTGATGTGGAAGCCATCCAAAAGGCTTTCACTGACGTCGTAAAGGCCATTCAGTTCAACGAGCTAATACACTAATTTCAAATGTTATTGGATCGAGTGTATTCAGTCGGTGGGAGATTACTTTGAATAATAAAAACAACAAGTACTCAAAAATCTATTGTAGTTTTCGTTTTATTCCAAAAGTACAGGAAATTTTAAGACACACCTTGTAAAAATCTCTTTTTTCATTGCAGATTGCGACTGGTCATTGGAATTCATGGGAACCAAGCAGTATCTGTAAAAAAGCAGTATTACATTATATCGTGATTCAAGCGGCAAGAATTATATAAAATTTCCTGCTGTACGCAGAGAGCGTAAGAGTTTCATCTTTCATGCCACGACAAAGGGGAAAAAAGAAACTATTTACTACAACAAAAGTATGAGTAAATAAATAAATAAATAACTAAAAGCAGACATCAGCAAAATTTTAAAAAAAACTTGTGAAATTCCGGAGCAGTCTAAGTCGAATGCAAAAAACACGGAGTGTCTATCTATTACCGTTTCTGAGATCCTTTTGTTCATATAGACGGATAGATGGACATGGGTATTTCGACTCCTCTATCACTCCTGACCATAATGGGGGTAACTTTGTGGGGTCTCCGACCATTATTTCTACCTGTTACATACATTTGCACAAAACCAGTTGCTCTTGTACCTTCGGTACAGGGCCAAAAAAGTAAACAGGAAAGAATGGAAATGAAATTTAATCGCGTTTATTATTATTATTAAAATTTATAGCTGTTTTCCCTTCTTTTCCTGTGCGCGAGTGAAATACTCACAAACAATACTCGCGCTTTGAGCCTTAAAAGTACTTAAAAAAATTACCAATTTGATGTTGTCTTTCCGAAGATCGAAGACATTAGTCTAACTGTAACTTAAGTTTTGTTTGAATTTATATTATGTAAAAATTTTATTAGCTTTCTGTATACATATATGGTGAATTAAACCGTGGTCATAGTTTGGTCAGCAAAAAACTCCTGTTGCTGTGCCATAAAATATCGATGCTGTGCGTGCACTGATAATGCGAGGTCGTCATATGATATACCGTGAGATTGAGGCATCCCCAAACGTAAGTTAAGAGGATAAGGAGAAGTCAACCTGTTAAGTTTGGACAAAATCGAAGGGGGCGTTGCCCCCTTTGCATCAATTTAAGGTACAGAGATGAAATTTGGTATACATGTTAAGAGGATGAGGAGAAGTCAACCTGTTAAGTTTGGACAAAATCGAAGGGGGCGTTGCCCCCTTTGCATCAATTTAAGGTACAGAGATGAAATTTGGTATACATGTTAAGAGGATCAGAGAAGTAAATGGGTTAAGTTTGGTCAAAATTAGAGGGGTGATACACCACTTCCGTATAGTTTCACAAATGAGGCAAAAAAATAAAAGTACTAAGGTATGCCCCTTTTTAACGTAAGATACGAGGACGAAGTCGCGTGTAGAAGCTAGTAACCTTATAATTAAACAAGTTATAGCATTTGATTCGGGAATGTGGACTAATCACATATCGAAGGAGGTACGACGGTTGTCAGGTGAATAATCAAACTTGTTCAACAATTTATCTATTTAAATATTTATTTAAAATTTGTATTGCAAAACATGAAATATTTCCACATGTTTCAGCAAACATAGATCGGAAAATTACAAAATCTACTAAAAATTTTTATACCACACACGTATAGTGCAAAATGGTATTATCAACTTGTCGGAAAGCTCGTAACGCATTGAAGGAAACTTCGTAGACTCTATAAAGTGTAATTATGCTTAGCCCTCAAACGGCCGACTGTTTTCCACACACCATTTCGGCGGACTGGTTAACATTTGTCAATTGTGTGCATAAGCAGTGGATTACGCGACTGCTGCATTCTTATGCTAGATACACAAGAAGCAACCGTTGCAGCAACACAGCCATGTTGTAGCAACCGTTGCTTCGTGTGTAGCTGTGATGTTCATAGCTTTTCGTGTTGCTGCAACCGTTGCCAGCAATATCAAAAAATTTTGTTATTGCTGACAAGGCAACCGTCGAAGCAACGGTTGCCTCGTGTGTATCTAGCATTAGAATTGCTTGTCTCTTATGCCGTTAGTTATCGCCGCACTTCTTCACGCATGTTCGTTCATAACAGTCTGTTAGTTAGTTTGTTTTGTTTCAGAGCTCAAAGTGAACACACTTATTCAAAGAAAAGAAATAAAATAAAAAAGAATAATGCCAAAATCAAAATAAACCAGTTTAGAATTGGGTAGAAGTCGATGTTTTTGAGTTTGATACCTTTTAGGCCCTGTTGATTATGGCTGGCGTCTATAAATCGCATTACCAAATATTTGAAGAGCTTTGGGCACCAGAAGCACCACCGATTTATCGCGCTTTGCTGAGCCGGAATCTCTTCAAATCAATTTTGCTGACCATTCGATTCGATAAAGGACATACACGAACTGAACGGCTAGCGACTGACAAAGGTGCTCCCATATCCGAATTGTGGGTGTTGCTTAATGCATCGTTGAAAGCCAACTATTAGCCGCACGTTTACATTACAATAGACGAACAATTATTGCCGTATAGAGACCGCGTTTCTTTGACTAATTTGACTAAACAGTTGGCAAAAAAAAAGGTGAGCGTCATCGGCACGATGCGTAAAAATAAGCGTTGTATCCCCAAGGAAATGCATTTGATACGTGACAGAAAAGTGGGCGCATCTGTGTTGGCCTTTCGCCAAGATGTCACAAAGCCAAAAAAAAATTGTCTATGCCTTGTCCTTGATGCATTGCAACAAAGGGATTGATCAAGAGACTGGTGAACTAGAAGTAATTATGGAATACAGTTGTACGAAAGCTGGCGTAGACACAATGGAACAAATGCTTGGCAATTATACGTGCAAGCGAAAAACTCGCCGGTAGCCATTAGCAATGTTTTGCAACATGGTGAATGTGTCAGCATTGGCTGCATATGTGTTGTATACTGAAATGCATGGGATCAGCAAATCACTGCATTGGCAAACGATATGGCTACTCCACACATCAGACGTCGAGCACGGATTAGCCATATCAATCGCTGGCCTCATGTTCGCAATGCGATGCTGGATATGCTGGGCATTAGTAGCCTTTCATCGAGCCACAATTTCAAGCAAGTCAAGAAACAGCGGGAATATAAGGAAAGTTTTTGTTCTGCGCATTGGAGAAAAGGAAACGCGTCACCCGCAAGTGTTGCTCCCTTTGCAGCAAGAGGGTATGTGATACACACTGTGTCACGGTCACAAAATAAAAACTTTTTTTTCTTGAAAAAAAAAATGAGCTTTCGCATTTTTATACCTATTTTCATACAAGATCTACAGGTCTACAACTGAAAAGCAGTAAACCGTTAAGAGGGTATCTTTGAATAACAGGTGAAAACTTAGGTAAAAAAAGACTTCCACACTTTCATTTTCTAGAGTTCAATTAGGAATTGAATTTGTAATGTTATATAGAAATTTCAAATAGATTTGATCAATAAGACCAAAAAAAATGTGTTTTAAATAAAAAAAGTCAAAAAGTTTACATTTGTAAACTGTCGGGCGTTTGAGGGTAAATCAGAAGATCCATTTAGCTATGTCCTTCTGTCGTTTGAGATATTTGGCTAAACTTTTGCATTGAGACTTATTAGCAGATAAAGTATCAATGTTGACATGCCACGCCCACTTTTTGGGATAGCTCCACACAAACTTACAATGAAATCAAGTCAAAAATTGCACCAAAAATATTTTAAAGCATTTTCTAGCAAGCAAGAACAGAGAAGTAGATTTTGCACGTTGGCGTGGTTCCTTGCTGTTGGGTTGGGTTGTGTTTGCTATGCAATTATGCTGCACTGAAATTAATCAAAATATTAACGAAGCATTAAAACAAAACCAAAATGTAGAAATAACTGAAGTAATGAGAAAATAGAACGAAAGCACTGAAAATCGCTGTCACAAGCAGCTCAAACTTGAAGCGCTAAAAACTGTCAGCCACGCCTCCTTAACAATGCGCCCACACTTAATGTAGGTGATCGTCTATAGTGTACAACTGAATGGCAGTCAATGTCTTTGTCTTTTCGACTGCTCTAATAATATACATATTTGCCAAATATAAACAATTTTATTTGCTGTTCTTGTTCCTGATGAATTCATTACTGCTGTAGCTGAAGCAGAAGGAAGTAAAAAAAATATAAATATTTTGCATAATTAAGGGCGATGAAAGAGAAAAGATGTGCCTACCGTTTTCGGCTGCTGCTGCTCTTGTCGAGCTACTTGCGCAAAAATATTTGGCTGCAACAATCTTAAACCCTGCCAAAACTTCTGCAATCGGTCAGTGTAGCATATAAAAATTAGGCGCCTCAAAGATCGATATAGACTCAAACAGTTTCAAACAAGTCGATCAGTGTATTCACATAGCTTACTTACTTACTTATATGGCCGCCAACCGTCTACCGGTCATGGCCGCGTCTAGGAAGGCGCGCCAGCCTCCATAGTCTTGTGCGTGCTGGCGCCAGTCGTTTTGAATGCCAAGTACTCCATACCTGGTCATTCCATCGAGTGCCCGGTCGTCCTCTATGTCGGCGTCCACCAATCAAGTTTGGGCCCCCCATGTAAACCATGCGTGCTATAGCTCTTTCATCCATTCGAATGAGGTGCCCAGCCCAGTGCAGCCGCTAGAATTTTATGCGCTGAACTAAGTCAACCTCATCGAGTAGCTCGTACAGGTCGCGGTTCATACGGGACCTAAACTCGTCGCCGACTCTAATAGGACCAAAGATCCTGCGAAGAATCTTCCTCTCGAAGACCTCCAACGCTGTCTCATCCGACTCAATCACGGTCCATGCCTCTGCACCATACAGTAGGACCGGGAGTATCAGCGTCTTATATATCTTTATTTTCGTCCATCGAGAGAGGGCTTTACTTCTCATTTGCTTGCTCAGTCCAAAAAAGCATCTGTTTGCAAGCGTGATTCTTCGCCTGATCTCCAGGCTGACGTTGTTGTTGCTGGTTATCTCTGTTCCAAGATAGACAAAGTTTTCTACAACACTGAAGTTGAAATTCTCCATCGTCACTGACTGTCCAAGACGCATTGACGGAGTGCGAGAAGACACCAAATACTTCGTCTTGTCCTCATTTAACGCTAGACCCATGAGCCGAGACTGTTTTTCAATCTCCGAGAACGCCTTGCTGATTCGCCGTTCCTGCGTACCGATGACATTGATGTCATCGGCGTAAGCGATCAGCATCACTTCCTTTTGGAAGATCGAGCCCGACATACTCTGTATGTACGGGCATTGGCGTAGGATGTATTCAATCAAGAGATTGAAAAAATCGCACGATAGAGCATCGCCCTGCCTGAAACCTCTCTTGGTATCAAAGGGGTCGGAGAGGTTTTTCCCCACCCTGACAACGCTTTGTGTGTTAGATAGCGTCGCCATGCAAAGACGAACAATCTTTGCCGGGATACCTAGTGCAGACAGGGCTTCAAAAAACTTCCATCGTATCGGCGTGTCGAAAGCGGCTTTATAGTCGACAAATAGGTGGTGAGTGTCTTTGTTGAACTCACGGGTCTTTTCCAAGATTTGGCGTAATGTGAATATTTGGTCACTGGTCGACCTTTTTGGTCTGAAGCCACACTGATATCGCCCTATCAGTGAGTCGGTATATGGCTTCAACCTATTACACAATACGCGCGACAGAGTCTTATATCCAATGGAAAGGAGACTTATTCCGCGGTAGTTGGCGCAAACAGCGGGGTCTCATTTCTTAAAGATAGGACAGAGAACACTGAGATTCTAGTCATTGGGTATGCGTTCAACGGACCTTATCTTGCATAAAAGTTGGTGCATACTCCTAACCAACACATCGCTGCCGGTGTTAAATAACTCAGCTGGCAGCTCATTAGAGCCTGCCGCTTTGTTATTTTTCACCTTTTTAATATCTGAATTGACCGCGTTATAGTCCGGTGGCTCTACAATAGTGTCATCATTAACTGGTGGTTCCGGTGTCATTTCTCTATCGGCGGAATTGTGCGCTTCATCGCCTCCGAGTAGGTTGGAGAAATGACTCCTCCATAATCTCAGTGATTCCTCTTCATCCCTTACCAGATTTCCATTGTCATCCTTACAGAAAGTTACTCCGGGCTTAAAACTCTCAGTCAGGCGCTTAACCTTTTGATAGAACTTTCGAGCTTCATTTCAGTCACGTAACATCTCAACATCCTCAAATTCCTCAAATTTCTGTAACAAATGACATCCTTGGCAGCCCTATCCATGGAGCGGGTGATATGTGTTCACTGCTCACATATATCTCGAGAAATCGGAAAGGTTTCCCGGAGCAGTCGGGAGAGTGTGTTTGCGAAGGCTGCGGCGGTCTGCTCTGATTGCAGCTTGCCGACGTCTAGCTTTCGTTGCATGTTGGAACGTGCCGCGTGCACTACGATGAGCCTAGTGCGTACCTTGGCTGCGACAAGATAGTGGTCCGAGTCAATGTTGGGACCACGTAACGTTCGCACCCCCGCTCGAGCGGCCCCGCATCGCTGTCGGCTGTGTGTTATTTGATCTGCACTCAGCCATGTAGTTTTGTGGATGTTAAGGTGTTGAAATCTGGTACTACTAACTACCATGTTCAGACCTGCGGCGAAATCGAGTAGCCTCTCTCCATTATTGGAGGTAGTGTCGTGAAGGATAAATTTTCCGACGGTTGGACCACAGATACCTTCCTTCGCAATCTTCGCGGTGAAATCGCCATACGTTTCAAGCGCTCATAGAACTCATAATTAGCATCTTCATATTTCTCTTCCGTCGGGGTGTGCGCACAAATCAGGCTAATATAAAAATATTTTACCTTGATGCGTATCGCTGCTAGACGTTCGTCGACAGGCGTGAACCTACAGACGAGGCCACGTAGTTTCTTACTCTCCACGAAACCACTTCCAAATTTCTGCTTACTCGCATGGCAGCTGATAGAGCAACCCTGCCCTATCCATCGGATTTCTTGGATTGCGGTGATGTCAGCCATGCCTTTTTCGAGGATATCAACCAGCTGGATATTTGCACCATCCCAATTAAGGGTGCGGACATTCCAGGTGCTTATCCTTAAATCGTGATCCTTATATCGTTTGCGTTATCATCAAATAATGTTCCTTCCGAGGCCTCCTATTCATATTCAGTGGGGGCTTATTTTTTCAACCGTTTTCAATTACTTTGACAGATGTATTCTTTACACAACTGTATCAAATTCAGCAAATAAGCTACCTTGGTTCTCTCGTAGCCTAAGTCGTTTAAAAAATATTAAATCTCGCTATTTTAAAAAATACAAAGAAACTGATTCCACTGTCGATTACAGTAAATTTTCTGTTGCTCGCACTAACTTTAACTCATTAAATAAACCATGTTACGCTGCTTATTTATTAAGGGTTAAAATAATGTGCGCAATAATCATAAAAGGACAGGTCAATATTCAGCAAGCTGTTCCCGCTAACTTTCTTCTTGATAGTAATGAAGCATACTCTGATTCTCAGATATCGGATTTGTTTCTTCTTTCTTTCAATCCACCTACACTACTTCTTCTTCTAATTAAACAACATCGTATCCCTATGTTCTCCCATCCTACGACTTTATATTATCTCCTGTAAATACCATATCTAATGTACTAATCTCTCTTAAATCTATTAAATTTTTATACTTGCCTGGTCCTGGTAATATTCCTATACTTAAACAATGTGCCAGCTCTATGTGTGCTCCATTGTCTTTTCTGTTTAAACTTTCTATAAAACAAAGCAACTCTTTGGAAACAATCTTTTATTATTCCTCTACACAAGAAGGGCAGTAAATCTGATGACTCGAATTACAGAGGTATTGCTAAATTAAGTGCTATACCTAAATTATTTGAACAAATTATCACTGATTAATTGCAACGATCGGTTATGTCATTGGTTAGTCCACTGCAACATGGATTTGTAAAAAGCAGATCCTTTTGTGCCAATCTTTTGTGTCTGGCCGTCAGACCAATGTTAATTACACAGAGTTTAGCAAAGCTTTTAACAGTGTATGTCATAGTCACCTTATAAATTAATAATTGTTAAATTATTAATATCCATTATCAAACCGCCTTACAGTGGAATACAAGTCTCACTAGCGAAATTTAAATATTTGACTATCCAATACGCTATAACTTCACGAAGGCGCCACAAGAAACGTAATCGAATTACGTCTACCTCTACGCCTCATAAAATTCTTGCTGCAAGTGCTAAAACAGCTTGAAACAGCTTATGCTATTTGGTTTACGTTTTAAAACAAAACTTTTCGCCGTAGTTGAAATTATAATTATTCCCCGTTAAAAAGTGTCAAATTCGTGTATATTTAATAAGCCTAGCATAAAATGTCAAATGCTACTTCTAGCGGAAGTGTTTAAATGTGACAGAAGCCTACACAGAAACAAGCAGTTCGCAGCAAATATTTTTGTTCGGTTTTTTTTACAATTTAGAATAGACGGCTGCTAAATGTAACATACAATTCTAGCGAATATGTAAAGGAGTACACTTGCAGATGTATAGCAATTGTTTAAATTATCTTAGAGTAAACGCCCTACATTCAAACATCCAACGAAAGCTAGACGTCGGCAAGGTACAATCAGAACAGACCGCCGCAGCCTTTTCAAACACACTCTCCCCACTGCTCCGGGAAACCTCTACGTCTTCTCGAGATATATGTGAGCAGTGGAAACATATCATCCGCTCCATGGATAGAGCTGCCAAGGATGTCATCGGTTATACAAAACCTGTGAAGAATTCTTGGTACGACGAGGAGTGTCGCAATGCTACTGCAGAGAAGAACGCTTCCTATCAGCGATCTCTGCAGTCGGGAGTAACGCGAGCTGTTAGAGAGTGATATCGAGAGAAACGGAGAGAGGAGAAATGCCTTTCCAGATGCAAGAAAAAGGAGCAAGAAAGGCGGGAATTTGAGGATGTTGAGATGTTACGTGACTGAAATGAAGCTCGAAAATTCTATCAAAAGGTCAATGGAAATCTGGTAAGGGATGAACAGGAATCACTGAGATTATGGAGGAGTCATTTCTCCAACCTACTCGGAGGCGATGAAGCGCACAATTCCGCCGATAGAGAAATGACACCGGAACCACCAGTTAATGATGGCACTATTGTAGAGCCACCGGACTATAACGCGGTCAATTCAGATATTAAAAAGGTGAAAAATAACAAAGCGGCAGGTCTAATGAGCTGCCAGCTGAGTTATTTAAGACCGGCAGCGATGTGTTGGTTAGGAGTATGCACCAACTTTTATGCAAGATAAGGTCCGTTGAACGCATACCCAATGACTAGAATCTCAGTGTTCTCTGTCCTATCTTTAAGAAAGGAGACCCCGCTGTTTGCGCCAACTACCGCGGAATAAGTCTCCTTTCCATTGGATATAAGACTCTGTCGCGCGTATTGTGTAATAGGTTGAAGCCATATACCGACTCACTGATAGGGCGATATCAGTGTGGCTTCAGACCAAAAAGGTCGACCAGTGACCAAATATTCACATTACGCCAAATCTTGGAAAAGACCCGTGAGTTCAACAAAGACACTCACCACCTATTTGTCGACTATAAAGCCGCTTTCGACACGCCGATACGATCGAAGTTTTTTGAAGCCCTGTCTGCACTAGGCATCCCGGCAAAGATTGTCCGTCTTTGCATGACGACGCTATCTAACCCACAAAGCGTTGACAGCGTGGGGAAAAACCTCTCCGACCCTTTGATACCAAGAGAGGTTTCAGGCTGGACGATGCTCTGTCGTCCAGTGCCCGTACATACAGAGTATGTCGGGCTCGATCTTCCAAAAGGAAGTGATGCTGATCGCTTACGCCGATGACATCGATATCATCGGTACTCAGGAACGGCGAGTCAGCAAGGCGTTCTCAGAGATTGGAAAACAGTCTTTGCTCATGGGTCTGTGGTGAATGAGGACAAGACGAAGTACTTGGTGTCTTCTCGCACTGCGTCATCGAGTCTTGGACGGTCAGTGACGATGAAGAATTTCAACTTCAGTGTTGTAGAAAACTTCGTTGAACTGGAGATTAGGCGAAGAATCACGCTTACAAACAGATGCTTTTTTGGGCTGAGCATGCAAATAAGAAGTAAAGCCCTCTCTCGAAATACAAAAATCAAGATGCGGCCATGACCGGTATACGGTTGATAGCCATTTAAGTAAGTAAGTTCTAATGTAGTTGCTTTAAATTTTTTTTTTAGGTCGGAAGTATTATAGTTGCTTTCTATGGTGAGAGGGAACTTTGGGGCTTCTTTAGCTGCTTGGTCTGTTTTTTTCGTTGCAAGAGATATTGCAATGACCAGGTACCCATATGAGCAGAATTTTGTTGTATTTGGTTTACATTATATTTCATACTGAATTTGAGTTAAAGACTAGGTTGACTATTGCTTTATGTGCGGAGAGGGAGTCTTTAGGACTATATTGGAGTTTCTAAGTGTGGCAAATATTTTTCTGACCTCTATTGGCATGATGTTACCTTCGTAACATCGTGCGTATGGCGCCGTAGGGTAATCTTTCTGCTGAATGGTAGTGTGTTTTTAATTTATTTATTGAAGTTTTTTGAGTTCTTCCATAGAGTTGTATGCAGAAGTCTACTTTGGTCATTATGATTGAACTTACAACATTAAAAAAAGTATCGATACTACAGTTGAATTTGTGACTCTATAGGCATTTTTTCAGGTTGAGTCTGATTGATAGTTGTGCGGAACGATTGTCTATCAGGCATGTCACAGAAAACACTAGTGTTTTAGTTTCAAGTGTTTTACCAAACTGCTAAGAAATTTACACCATGCCACAGAATGTGGATTTATTTTTGTTGTTTACAAGCAAAAAAAAATTAGAACTTGTTGCCCGCCAAACTAAAAAAACCTAATTGGTAACTCTAGCAGTTTTGTGCACTTTAACGTGAATGGATTATCAAAATGTAAACATACAATTCGTAGTGCATTGCAATCAAAAAAATGCATATTATAGCGTTTGATAAAAAATGCCTTTTGCCAGGCTCTTTGCAATAGAAGAGCTAAGGAAGAATTTCAATTTATTTACATTTTTACTGATTATCCTTCTATTTCTTTTTGTTTCCTCTTCTTCGCTTAGACAATTCCTTTTGTCGTCGTTGCCACATGACCGAAGTAAGATTGTCGCCAATTTTTTCACTTAATGCCCAAAAAATGCACTATTGCTTAAAGTTGAAATAACTGCGTTTAAAATTAATTATATTGAACTTGGTAATAACACAAACAGCAGCATCCTATCTTCTTAAAAAGTAAGTTCGAAATTCACTTTAAAAATCTTTAAGCATGGTGGCACCAGCGAAATGCAAAACTCTTTTGCTGTCAGCAGTGAATGCCAAATTCAACTTTTGCAAGTTGATTTAGTTAAATGATAATTTATGAATTAAAACATATGAAATTATTGATTATTTGAATGTAGATTGGTCAAGAATTGAACACCGTATCTACTAGACAAAACATTTTATTTTCAAAATTTTTTTGAGAGGCGTATTGAATCAAAACGCTGACTTAATTTCAAGCGAATTTCAAAACACTCGGAAACGACGTCTGTGGCATGCAAAAGCGAAATTCAAGCGAAAGTGTTTTCTGTGGCATGTCTGTATATGTTGGTTCCATTTGTATCTATTTTCTATTGTAAGACCAAGGATTTTAAGTGAAGTTACGTTTTCTAGTGTGATTTGAGCAGATTGTAAATGAAAAGGCAAATGTGGATGTGTTTGCACTTAGCAATGGAATCGATGGCACCTGAGTAGTTGTACCATGCTTTAATGTCGTGAAAGACACTATTACTGTTGAGGCTGAATGTGTTTTTGTTTAAGTGTTGAACAATTGTGTAGTCATCGGTGTATGCTGTGAAATTGAATGATTTGTGCCGGGCTATGGTTATGTTTAGTTTCTTGTAGGCAATGACAAAGAGGATGACGGAGAGAGGGGAACCTTGAAAAATTCCGTTTGGTGAAAAAATTGATTACAAAATTAGGAATTTTGGGTCCAATTTTCCATGTTTTAAGTTTGTCGGCTATAGTGCGGATGCCAACCCAAAATTCGTCATATCTTTGAATCCATTCGAGATACAGAGATGAAATTTGGAATACATGTTAAGGGGCACGGGTGATGTAATTCTATTAATTTTGAGATATGTATATTATTTATCTATTTACTTATGTATACTTATGACCTATTATACAAAAATATTTATAATATAATAACTAATTAAAAACTTGACCATCGACTCGACTTTTGACTTTTGATTTTACAGTTTGTGGAAGATCTGACAAGTTTTGAGAAATTGAAATATTTGTTCGGTGTTTTGTTTTGTTAAGTTGATTAATAGGTTGGATGTTTTGGCCCTGCCAAATAAGCTAATTCTAGTATTTTGGTGGTACGTGCACTCGTCCAGTAGGTGTTCAATTGAGAGATTCCCCCCGCATTTGGGGCAGTTGGGTTTTGCTCTTCCTTTGAGAATATGCTTATGGGTTAGATCGCTGTGCCCAGTTCTAAGTCTAGTTAGTATTCTGCAGATTCTTCTGTCCCATAACGGATTGTACCACATACTTTTTTTGGATTGGATACTTTAAACCAATGGTTAAATGTGCGCCATTTGGTCATATCCAGGTTCTTTAATGTTGGTTCAATGTATTTCTTGATGTCCTTTTGAACACCGGGTATGAAATTCACACATGGTGCTCGTGCAGCTAGTTTCGCCGCGGTGTCAGCAAGCTCATTCCCTTCTATACCAGCGTGTCCTGAAACCCAGAGTAACTTTATTTTGGTTTGGTGTTGTATGCAATGGTGTCGTATCTCGCATAAAAGATTGTTGGTGTTGTAGAAGTTGGCTATACCTTGGAGAGTGGATAGACTGTCACTGCAGATGATGTGCTGTCCCTTAAAGTTCAGAGCGTGCTTAAAAGCATTTAAGATTGCTACTGTTTCAGCTGTAAAACTGAGTAGTATTGTGGAAGCCATCCCCATGGTACAACCAATCTATCCTGGTCAACAACAGCAAAAGTTGTTGCAGCATCAGACTTTGAACCATCCGTGTAGAGCCATCTCCAGTTTGGGTATTTGGATGCTTCTTCTGCGAACAGTAGTCGGAATATTTTGGGTATCAGTTTAAAAGTGGTTTCGGCAACTCTCGATGGTATATCTGGCAGTCCGGCTTCGGCTAATATACATTTAGTGGGTGTCGTTGGGTATGCACCCATGCTCCGTCGTACAGCCGCGTGATATGGCGTGTCAATTTTGGATAAAATTATCGCTATTGTAGCATGGATGAGAGATGTAGGATGAATTAAGGATCGTTTAGTGGTTAAAAATGTAATTATGTTAAGGCGTTTGTTTAAATTTATTTTAAGTTCATTACAGTGTTGTTTAAATAAAAGTCGTTTGTCGAATATGATTCCAAGCATTTTTAACAAGTTAACTTGTTCAATATCTAGATTATTAAAAGTTAAAGTTGGATAAATACAATGTTGCTTCTTACATATATGGAATATTTTACATTTTTCAATAGAAATCGAAACCCCAGATTTCAATATCTTTAAGTATGTTTTTAAATGTGTTATTTAGACGTGTTGTGTCCTAACATTTACTGTAGATAAGTGCATCATCTGCATATACGGATAGTTGTATTTTTCTATATTTCAAAATGATGTTATTGAATGACTGGAAGGCGATCATGAACAATACGACTGAAAGTGGCGATCCTTGGGGGATGCCATTATGAAGGGTATAGAAGTTTGAAAGAGTGTTATTTACTCTAACACGAAAAGAGCGCTTGGTCATGAACGACTTCACCAGGTTGAAAATCCTACTACCTACACCCCAACGGGAAAGGAGTCAATACAGTATGCACCCCTACGCGGGCAAAGGCCCTTTCAAAATCAGTTACTAGAATAGAAACATGAGTATTTATCGAAAGGGCGTCTGATGCGTAATGGTGGAGATGCATGAGGTAATCAAGAGTGCTGTGTTGTTGTTTAAAAGCCGTTTGATGGGGAGTAGTGAATTTGTGCTTAATGATATACCACATAAGTCGTTTGGCAAGCATCTTTTCTAATATTTTGCTTAAACAGGAGAGCAATGAGATGGGTCTAAAGGATGTTAGTTCATGAGGTGGCTAATTTGGTTTCGGAATAGGGATGATAGTAGCGGATCGCCATACGTGGGGGTAGCAGCCAACTTCGAACATTTTTGGCTTCCTTTGGTAATTTCTTGATAATAGGATAAGAAATGCGGTCAATGCCGGGGGTTTTTCCTTTTGCATGGTGTAAAGCCAATTCTAACTCAATATAAGTAAAATTGGATTCAAGGTGAATTGCATCAGAAGACAGGTTGGTTCTAGAGTATTGTTGCGACAAAAATTGATCTCCTGAGAAAAATTGCCATATTCAGAGTAGTTCGACCACATACTCCCAAAGGCATTAGCAACATCCATTGACAAGTGAAGCTCTTTATTTTGGTATTTAATCGTTTTAAGTTGGACTGGAAAAATTCGTTAAAATCCGTCCATACCTAGTCGAGAGTCGAGTAGTCGAGAGAGGCGTTATATACGAAGTGTATCTTTCAAAAGATTCCCGTTTAGCCTGTTTTACTTCTTTTTAAACATTGCATTAGTCTTCTTATAAGCGATTAAGTTATCAACAGTTTGCGTTTGTTTATATATATGCCAGAGATTGTTTACGTTTCCTCAGTGTTTGGAGCACTGGGTTCCTCCACACAATATTTCTTGCATATATTTTAGGTTTCGTTTGAGGAATTGATACATTATCAGACGTTTTGATAACTTTTGATATTCTCGCAACAAAAAGGTTTAAGTCGTTTGTAGATGGAAAATTAAAATGTTGTTAACATTCTGATTGGAAAAGTTCCCAGTTTGCTCGATCGGTCTTAAATTTAATATTTGGAATGTTTTTTTCAGATTTAAATTGAGTCTGAATAACCAGCGAGATGGGGAAATGATTGCTCCCGTGTAAATTTTTAGCGATTGACTATTTGCAGAAAGGGAACAATGATAAGGAGGCTAGTGTTAAGTCGATGTGGGTTAAAGATTTATGAATGGAGAAATGAGTGGCAGAGCCATCATTTAAAATTATTAGGTTTGATTTATTGATAACTTCCTCTAGTTGGTAGCCTTTAGCATCTCTAGAGCTGGAACCACATAGAGGGTTTCTAGCGTTAAAGTCGCCTACATATACTATGGGTTTGTTATATAAGCTTAGTGTTTTGAGGATTTCATTGGCACAAAGGCTTTGGCTGGGAGGTATATAAGTGTTGAAGATCGTTATATTGTGTTTTGAGAGAATCTCAATCGCAATAGAACATGTATTGTTATTTGGATAAATAGCTTTGTGTGGAATATTTTTGCGAATAACAATACCAACCCCTTGTTTTGCACAAAGGTTGGATGGGAGATTAAAAAAAATAACCGATGAAAGATTGGGGTGTAAATATTTGAGTGCTGGATTTTATATGAGTTTCCTGAATGCATATTATAACCAGGTTAAGCTTTAATATTATTAGTTCATGGTAATTATTGAAATAGCCGTTCATATTCCATTGTAATAACGAGAAAGTCATTGAAAATGAAAAAAGAGATAATATATGCGAAAATGAATACTTATTAAAATGATAACGAATTAAGATTCACTCATTAATTCGTCTGAAGAAGTATTGAGATTGGTTTGTGAAGAATATATTTTTGATTTCTTAGAAATTGTTGTTGTGTCAGAAATTGTTTTTCGATTTTTTATTTTTTCTAGAATTATAGCTGTTTCAGGGGCTACTTTATAAGCATCGTATGATGCGCTTTGTGTTTGCTGATTGGATACCGTTGGTGAATGACTGTTGAAAGGGGTCGCCGGAGTTGTTTCGGCGGAGGTTATTGTTTTGTTGTTGTTTTTTATTAGAGTTTGCGTTTTCGCTTTGGTTGATTGCAGCACTAGCTACGGAGGAGTATGAGGAGGTATTAACCGTTTTGTTTGTTGTTTGTTTATAAATAGATTTTCATCAGTCGCGATTTTCAACTCGTTGCGTACGGACGTGACGGTCATAAAATATAATTTGCTTCATTGCGAGTTTTGTTTTGTCGATCATAACAGTTATATTTTTCGTGTTTCTTTTGCACTCAATTTCAGACGCGTTGTGACGTCGTTGTATTTTGGGCATTGCTATATGCAGTGCCGGCAACAGTTATATTAAAAAAAACATTTTGTTATTGGTGTGTCTTTCTGATTGGCTCGCCCTAGTGGCGTCTGTTTCAAGAGGTGTCGGACTGATTGTTAATTTCCGTTACTTTTGTAAATCTCGCTGTTTTTCACACGCTTACTTTGATTTTGACTTCTTAAAATCATAGTTAATGCAAATATGTCACAAAACAATCTGCCTTACCCACAGTTAAATCAACAAGACAATATTAAAAGTATTGTCGTCGATTTGTCACCTACTGGTCACTCCACCACCATGTCAGCATTCACCACTTCTCTTGACCTGAGTAACCATGGCAATACGCTTTCTATAAACACAACAACAAGAGCATCGAACAGTTTTACTACGACAACTAGCACAAGTACGGTTTGCTCTAACTTTACTACACCAACTTATACGCCGGCTGACAACCAGCTCTACACAGTTTCAACTTCAGCCACTAAAACACTCAATAGTGTCACTATTGACAAAGAAGCCCAGGCCACCGCAGCATCGCGTTCTGGTTGGCAGGCCGTACCTCACAAAAGATTATCAGGTTTGAGTTCGCCTATGAAAACAGCTAAAAAAGTAAAGCATAATTTTAGCACTGTTAAGCTTAATTTAGAAGCCGACAGCGCAATTGGTCGCTCAGACAACAACAAATTTGCTCTGCTGGGGGAAATTTCAGACCCTATGATGGCAAACATGGAAACGGAGTGTACAGATGCTGAAACTGCTGCAATTGAACAGATTCCAGACGTCGCCGAACAAGGTTCATGGCGTAGATTAGCCAAACCTCCACCAATATCCATTCCATCAGTAACTAATATAGTTGAAATGGAAAAGTCTCTTCAACAAGCAGTTCGTTCCAGAAGTATGAGCTGCGAACTTCGCAGTCTGGGCTCACACGCCTGTATGCAGCTGACTCGAATACTTTTCGTAAAATTATCAAGCACTTACAAAATGTAAAATGCCAGTTCTGGCACTATCAGTTGCTATCCTCCCGCAACAAACCTTTCGAGTAGTGATCCGTAATATTGCCTCCACCACACCCAAAGAGCTCATTGTTAATTCCTTCAGTGATGTAGGTCATACTGTGCTTAATGTACATAACCCCAAAGCACATAGATATCTCAGACCAAACGATGACAACCCATCTAATACTAGTTCAGAGGAACTAGCTGGACAAAGTTTATTCATAATTGATCTTAAACAAGCTCCGAATAATAAGGAAGCATTAAAAATATGTAAAATTGGAAGGCAGCGTGTTTCTGTTGAGCGCCCGCGTAAGTTTGTGGATGTAGTCCAATGTTTGAGATGTCATGACTTTGGACACTCAAAAAATTATTGTTTTAAAAGCTATGCCTGTGCTAATTATGGAAGAGAGCATCAAACGAATTTTGACCTCTGCAAGGTCTCCAATCAAAGTGAGGTGGTCTGTGTTAATTGTGGTGGCAATCACTCTGCAAGGTTCAAGGAGTGTCGCATATACAAAGATAAACTTCGTGCGCGTAAACCGACAATGAAAAAATATCTGCAGCCTGTGGACCGAACTTGCGTTCATCAGGTCCGCAACAGAGTTTATCCCTGCTTCTATGGTGCAAAATGGAATCAATAGCTCTTATCAAATTCTAGCTACCGTCCACCCCACTCATTTTCCATGTAACCAAAATTCTACGCCTTCAGCTATTGATCTATTCCTATACAATGGAATCAGACAAAATAATGCCACTGTTCGCATGGAGTATGATTTATCTTCAGACCACCTCCCGCTTGTTGCCACGCTGACCGAAATTCCACAGTATAAACCCAAAATTACTAGACTTCTGTCTCCTGGAGCCGATATTCAACGTTTTAAATGTGAGCTTGAGAACTCTCTAAACCTAAACACTGAGATTCACTCTCCAGAGGACATAGAGGAAGCTGTACAGATTCTGCTAAATAAAATTCACACAGCTGCTTTATCTGCAAACTCGTCAGAAATTACTCCGATGAACCAAACAGGTCGCTCAAGATCATTGCACCCGGCTGCTGAAGCACTGCTTTACTTAAAAAAGAGACTAAGACGTGAATTTGTACGGACTGGAGACTCCAGAATTTTAGCAATGTATGGCAGGATATCCAACAGGGTTAAAAAGGTTCTAACAATTTTACGAATTAGACTGACAGCTTTCTTGAATCTGTTAGCCCAGATAGCAGCTCCAATTATGCCTTATGGAAACTTACCAGACGTTACAAAAGGCAAAGTGTATCCAAATTCGCTATTAAACGACAGGATGGTACCTGGGCCAGGTCAGCTGGAGAGCGTGCAGAAGCCTTCGCACAAAATCTCGAGGAGAGTTTTCAACCGTTTAATACTACCTCTTCAGAGCATATACATATAGTAAGGGAAGAACTACAAACCCCTTTCCAAATGACTCCTCCGGTGCTCCCTATAACTATTCAAGAGGTTAAGTCAGAAATTAAAGCTCTTAAAAATGGAAAAGCTACTGGTAATGACAATATCGATAACAGAGCAATCAAAAGGCTACCGTTTAAGGCGTTGATCTTTCTAACTTTATTATACAACTTTGTGCTTAGGATAGGTCACTTTCCTATTGTCTGGAAAAGGGCTCAAATAATAATGATACACAAACCAAATAAAAATCCGACACAATTGGATTCCTATCGGCCGATTGCCTGCTTCCTTCGCTTGGAAAAATCTTGGAGAGTTGTATACTGAGGAGAATTTTGAGCTGCCCAGAGATTGTTGGTGCGATTCCAAAATTTCAATTTGGATTTCGTAAGAAACACGGTACACCCGAGCAGCTTAATAGGCTGGTAAATTTTCTTTTGGAAAGTTTTGAGACGAAGAAAACTGCAGTGGCCGTCTTTATGGACGTCAAACAAGCTTTTGACAGAGTGTGGCATGAGGGCCTGCTATTCAAAGCAAAGAAGCTTCTGCCCCCGCAGCTGTTTGTCGTCATCAAGAGCTTTTTGTCTGATAGGTCATTTACTGTGGTCCAGGATGGTATCACCTCATCAGACAAAAAGCTCTTGATGACGACAAACAGCTGCGGGGGCAGAAGCTTCTTTGCTTTGAATAGCAGGCCCTCATGCCACACTCTGTCAAAAGCTTGTTTGACGTCCATAAAGACGGCCACTGCAGTTTTCTTCGTCTCAAAACTTTCCAAAAGAAAATTTAGCAGCCTATTAAGCTGCTCGGGTGTACCGTGTTTCTTACGAAATCCAAATTGAAATTTTGGAATCGCACCAACAATCTCTGGGCAGCTCAAAATTCTCCTCAGTATACAACTCTCCAAGATTTTTCCAAGCGAAGGAAGCAGGCTAATCGGCCGATAGGAATCCAATTGTGTCGGATTTTTATTTGGTTTGTGTATCATTATTATTTGAGCCCTTTTCCAGACAATAGGAAAGTGACCTATCCTAAGCACAAAGTTGTATAATAAAGTTAGAAAGATCAACGCCTTAAACGGTAGCCTTTTGATTGCTCTGTTATCGATATTGTCATTACCAGTAGCTTTTCCATTTTTAAGAGCTTTAATTTCTGACTTAACCTCTTGAATAGTTATAGGGAGCACCGGAGGAGTCATTTGGAAAGGGGTTTGTAGTTCTTCCCTTACTATATGTATATGCTCTGAAGAGGTAGTATTAAACGGTTGAAAACTCTCCTCGAGATTTTGTGCGAAGGCTTCTGCACGCTCTCCAGCTGACCTGGCCCAGGTACCATCCTGTCGTTTAATAGCGAATTTGGATACACTTTGCCTTTTGTAACGTCTGGTAAGTTTCCATAAGGCATAATTGGAGCTGCTATCTGGGCTAACAGATTCAAGAAAGCTGTCAGTCTAATTCGTAAAATTGTTAGAACCTTTTTAACCCTGTTGGATATCCTGCCATACATTGCTAAAATTCTGGAGTCTCCAGTCCGTACAAATTCACGTCTTAGTCTCTTTTTTAAGTAAAGCAGTGCTTCAGCAGCCGGGTGCAATGATCTTGAGCGACCTGTTTGGTTCATCGGAGTAATTTCTGACGAGTTTGCAGATAAAGCAGCTGTGTGAATTTTATTTAGCAGAATCTGTACAGCTTCCTCTATGTCCTCTGGAGAGTGAATCTCAGTGTTTAGGTTTAGAGAGTTCTCAAGCTCACATTTAAAACGTTGAATATCGGCTCCAGGAGACAGAAGTCTAGTAATTTTGGGTTTATACTGTGGAATTTCGGTCAGCGTGGCAACAAGCGGGAGGTGGTCTGAAGATAAATCATACTCCATGCGAACAGTGGCATTATTTTGTCTGATTCCATTGTATAGGAATAGATCAATAGCTGAAGGCGTAGAATTTTGGTTACATGGAAAATGAGTGGGGTGGACGGTAGCTAGAATTTGATAAGAGCTATTGATTCCATTTTGCACCATAGAAGCAGGGATAAACTCTGTTGCGGACCTGATGAACGCAAGTTCGGTCCACAGGCTGCAGATATTTTTTCATTGTCGGTTTACGCGCACGAAGTTTATCTTTGTATATGCGACACTCCTTGAACCTTGCAGAGTGATTGCCACCGCAATTAACACAGACCACCTCACTTTGATTGGAGACCTTGCAGAGGTCAGAGTTCGTTTGATGCTCTCTTCCACAATTAGCACAGGCATAGCTTTTAAAACAATAATTTTTTGAGTGTCCAAAGTCATGACATCTCAAACATTGGACTACATCCACAAACTTACGCGGGCGCTCAACAGAAACACGCTGCCTTCCAATTTTACATATTTTTAATGCTTCCTTATTATTCGGAGCTTGTTTAAGATCAATTATGAATAAATTTTGTCCAGCTAGCTCCTCTGAACTAGTATTAGATGGGTTGTCATCGCTTGGTCTGAGATATCTACGTGCTTTGGGGTTATGTACATTAAGCACAGTATGACCTAGATCACTGAAGGAATTAACAATGAGCTCTTTGGGTGTGGTGGAGGCAATATTACGGATCACTACTCGAAAGGTTTTATCCTCCCGCAACTGATAGTACCAGAACTGGCATTTTACATTTTGTAAGTGATTGATAACTTTACGAAAAGTATCCGAGTCAGCTGCATACAGGCGTGTGAGCCCAGACTGCGAAGTTCGCAGCTCATACTTCTGGGAAGGAACTGCTTGTTGAAGAGACTTTTCCATTTCAACTATATTAGTTACTGATGGAATGGATATTGGTGGAGGTTTGGCTAATCTACGCGATGAACCTTGTTCGGCGACGTCTGGAATCTGTTCAATTGCTGCAGTTTCAGCATCTGTACACTCCGTTTCCATGTTTGCCATCTGAAATTTCCCCCAGCAGAGCAAATTTGTTGTTGGCTAAGCGACCAATTGCGCTGCCGGCTTCTAAATTAAGCTTAACAGTGCTTTAGTGGCTGAAGTTGAAACTCTGTAGAGCTGGTTGTCAGCCGGCGTAATAGTTGGTGTAGTAAAGTTAGAGCAAACCGTACTTGTGCTAGTTGTCGTAGTAAAACTGTTCGATGCTCCTGTTGTTATTGTGTTTATAGAAAGCGTATTGCCATGGTTACTCAGGTCAAGAGAAGTGGTGAATGCTGACACGGTGGTGGCGTGACCAGTAGGTGACAAATCGACGACAGTACTTTCAATATTGTCTTGTTGATTTAACTGTGGGTAAGGCAGATTGTTTTGTGACATATTTGCATTAACTATGATTTTAAGAAGTCAAAATCAAAGTAAGCGTGTGAAAAACAGCGAGATTTACAAAAGTAACGGAAATTAACAATCAGTCCGACGCCTCTTGAAATAGACGCCACTAGGGCGAGCCAATCAGAAAGACGCACCAATAACAAAATGTTTTTTTTAATATAACTGTTGCCGGCACTGCATATAGCAATGCCCAAAATACAACGACGTCACAACGCGCCTGAAATTGAGTGCAAAAGAAACACGAAAAATATAACTGTTATGATCGACAAAACAAAACTCGCAATGAAGCAAATTATATTTTATGACCGTCACGTCCGTACGCAACGAGTTGAAAATCGCGACTGATGAAAATCTATTTATAAACAAACAACAAACAAAACGGTTAATACCTCCTCATACTCCTCCGTGGCTAGTATTGC
Source organism: Leucophenga maculata (assembly GCA_035044805.1). Classification (NCBI taxonomy): domain Eukaryota; kingdom Metazoa; phylum Arthropoda; class Insecta; order Diptera; family Drosophilidae; genus Leucophenga; species Leucophenga maculata. The sequence goes on along the minus strand of JAWNNP010000221.1, from coordinate 1,099 downwards.
AATCAACCAAAGCGAGAACGCAAACTCAAAATAAAAAAAAACAGAAACAACAAAACAATAACCTCCGCCGAAACAACTCCGGCGACCCCTCTCAACAGTCATTCACCAATCGGTATCCAATCAGCAAACACAAAGCGCATCATACGATGCTTATAAAGTAGCCCCTGAAACAGCTGTAATTCTAGAAAAAATAAAATATCGAAAAACAATTTCTGACACAACAACAATTTCTAAGACCAATCAAAAATATGTTCTTCACAAACCAATCTCAATACTTGCTTCAGACGAATTAATGAGTGAATCTTAATTCGTTATCCTTTTAAGAAGTATTCATTTTGCGCATATATTATCTCTTTTTACATTTCCAATGACTTTCTCGTTATTACAATGGAATATGAACGGCTATTTCAATAATTACCATGAACTAATAATATTAATTAAAGAGCTTAACCTGGATATAATATGCATTCAGGAAACTCATATAAAATCCAGCACTCAAATATTTACACCCCAATCTTTCATCGGTTATTTTTTATAATCTCCCATCCAACCTTTGTGCAAAACAAGGGGTTGGTATTCTTATTCGCAAAAATATTCCACACAAAGCTATTTATCCAAATAACAATACATGTTCTATTGCGATTGAGATTCTCTCAAAACACAATATAACGATCTTCAACACTTATATACCTCCCAGCCAAAGCCTTTGTGCCAATGAAATCCTCAAAACAATAAGCTTATATAACAAACCCATAGTATATGTAGGCGACTTTAACGCTAGAAACCCTCTATGTGGTTCCAGCTCTAGAGATGCTAAAGGCTACCAACTAGAGGAAGTTATCAATAAATCAAACCTAATAATTTTAAATGATGGCTCTGTCACTCATTTCTCCACTCATAAATCTTTTACCCACATCGACTTAACACTAGCCTCCGCATCATTGTTCCCTTTCTGCAAATAGTCAATCGCTAAAAATTTACACGGGAGCGATCATTTCCCCATCTCGATGGTTATTTAGACTCAATTTAAATCTGAAAAAAACATTCCAAATATTAAATTTAAGACCGATCGAGCAAACTGGGAACTTTTCCAATCAGA
>JAWNNP010000219.1:0-22351 GCA_035044805.1 Leucophenga maculata | reverse complement strand
AATGTATTGCTTACTTGGTTGAGGTGCATGCCGATAGCCGTTTAGGCAGAAATAGGTGAAAAGAGTACCATGGAGAATAATTCCGATGAAGATCACCTGAACATGCCATCGCAACTTGAAAGGTTCGTAGATACGACCTATCGTCTTCAAAAAAAAAACAAGTAAGGAAATTACCTTCGGGCGTAACCGACTGTAAGAGGCCCTGTACCAGTTCAGCTCGCCTAACAAACACATTAAATGTTTCCCGAGCTTATGACCAAACACATGACCACTTCTCACTGCGCGAATATGAATGAAAAGAAAAGGGGGGTCGTTCAAATTCAATTGCTTATAAAATCGTCATTTATTATACGATTTTGATGAACTTTTTGGATTTTGGCTAAGAGAGGCGTTATCTTTATATTGGTGTACTAATTTTTTTGTGCCGAAGAAATTTTTAGCCTTGGGGGTAATTTTTGGGGAAGGGGGGAGGGGCAAAATTTTAAAATAAACTTGTAAAATTCCGGAGCAGTCCTAGTCGAATGCAAAAAACACGAAGTCTCTATCTGCCGTTTCCGTGATCCTTTCGTTCATACAGACGGACAGACGGACAGAACGAGAAACGGACAAACGGACAAACGGACAGACGGACAGACGAACATGTCTATATCGACTCCTCTATCACTCCTGACCATAATGTGGGTATTTTTGGGGGGTCTCGACCGATTTAGATTGAGCGAAAACATTTCATATCACCCTCATATATTATCTGGCACACAGTAAACCGAAATTAAAATATTTTTTTAATGCATTTCTAGCTTTGTGGTTGGCTTTAAAAAATATTTACATATTTTTTTACACATCTCTTCAGCTTTTACATAACTTCATTAGTTTAATTGAAAGTTGTAAACTTTTTAAATTTAGCAATGTAAAACAATAATAATTAGTATAAATAAAAAGAGATACTAGAAAAAAATATATTCCTTTCTATGTATGTTAAGCAACAATAAAAAGCCAGACTGTACTGCGGGAAATGCAATGCTTTTTATCTGAATACTTTCACTGAAAATCAACAATTTGTTGTTTTTCTTTGCCCTACTGGTTGCTTCTGTCAATTGATAAGCAAGTTCTTAGTGGACATTGACCAAACCACAGGCATTTCAACAGAGCTCGAGCTACGATTGGCATAAGAAGTAGAAAGATGAGACGCAAGCTTGGTCTTCTTTACAGTACGAGTTCATGTGACAGGGCGTTGCAGTTAGATAGAAATGCGCAACAAACAATTCAAACACTTTATTGCACAATTGTTTGCAATAAGACTAACTCAAGTGCTACTAGAGTTGCTTGGCTAAGTGTGTGGGGCGTTATATAACGAAAAAAAAATGCTAGACAACTTGAATTCGAAATGGTCTGTAAATGACATCGAAATTGTATGATATTGCTGCTCTTGAATCAAATAAATACAATAAATGCAATTAGGCCAATCATTTATTTATGAAATGTCTTGTTCACGGGCAGAGATTCTATTTTAAAACCCTACAGATTCATTAAAAAGAAACACAAAAAAAATATTTAAAATATTGAAAGAAAAATATAATGAAGTCCATTTTAATAAAGTTTTAACTAGCCAATATTTTTTATGCCGCCTATTATTAAAAATCAACTTTTATTATAGGCTATTATTAAAGGCAAAGGACACAGCTTAAAAAAGTGGCGCAGAAAATAGAAAAGTATAAAAGAATGAATACAAAACAAAATGGCGGAACGTGACGAAAGCAAATGATAAGGCAACTTGGTTTTATGGTTTATTAATTTTTACGCCAATTATTTTTGATTCAGGATTTAAATTGGAAAAATAAACATTAAAATCGATAAGGCATAACATTTAATCAGGTTTATTCGAATTTATGTATCTACGTTAGGAGTTTCAATTAAATTAATTAAAAGGAACCATTCGAATTGAATTTCGAATTGATATGTCGGAAAATATTAACACTCTAACAGATGAAGATTTTAATTTCTGCTATGCTCCATATTATACGGGAATAATTTATTTTAAACTCGTTAACTGCATTATGGCTGGAATAATACGATGTATATAGTTATATATAATACAAATATTTACGTATATATGTTAGTAGTATTAAGTGAGTAGTATCAGTTTAGGCCTATCGAAAGATATTATGTTGCTTGATATAATCGCAAAATGTTTATGCTCTATGGCGGAGGATCATGTACTGTTTTATAAATTTTAATATAATCGCCATTCCAGACAGCCATGTCAGATAGCTCTATCCGTTTTTTCTGGAAGTACAAAGTCACAGATCTCAGAAACTATAAGAGCCGCAGAAATTCAACTTCTTAAATTTAGTTTCTCCTTTTTCATTAATAACTCCATTTATACTGTTATTCGTCTCTTAAAGGTAATTTATATGGCATAATTTGACCTTGATGCTGTTTTGAGATGGCGTCGGACTCCGGGTTCGTAATCATCGACTCCAAAAACATAAATGTCACCTAGGCATAGAACATGTCTACCTCAATTTTACTTTGCGGTCTTCTGTTAATTTCAACCATTGGAATTGGGCCCCTATATAAAGCATGGGAACTCTGTCATCAATCCAAATAAGACAATATCAATCTTATCGAATAGCTCATAAAGATTATCGAGTTCGCGGTTCATAGGGTTTAACTGGTCACCAATTCTTATAGGATCAAAAATCTTACGAAGAACTTTTTTATTGAAGATTGGCAATGCCATTTGATCTGATTTACTTAGGGCACAAGCTTCTGTTAGATACTTCTTTGCTTATTTTGCTTGCAGGGTCCAAAGTCGATTCTTCGTCTGATGATAACTTCTATTCGTAGATTGATGAATTTTTCTACAACACCGAAAATAAAGTTCTTAGTCGTCACAGATTTTTCATAATTTTTATAATATTTTTTATAGTTTGAATACTAGGCCACTGGTCGACATTTTTGATCTGAATGCATTCGTATATGGCTGTAGCTTTTGACACAGTACGCGTAACAGAATTTTTTATACGGTTGCAAGCAGACTTATGTTAAGTCCTTCTTAAAGATAGGATTAAGAGCAAAGAGATTGAAATCGTTGGGTATACCCAGTAATTAGACCAGAACTTGCAAAACCGTTTGCTCATACTTCTTAACAAATCTTCGCTTTGTTATTATGCACCTCGATATAGTTCGGTGGCTCTGTTTTCATCATTTAATAGTGGCACTGGCATTGCTTCTCCATCGGTGGCATTCTGTCTCAATCCAACTTCAGAATAGAGAAGTGACTTCTCTATAATCTAATAATTCTAATTGAAATGTATCCAGACAACATTGTTCTCTCCAGTAGCGTCCATTGCGTCAATTCTCATCATACCAATAGTTAGTCGCAGGTCTGGTAAATCCATTGAACTACTTGGCAGTCGTATACATGGAACGGACAAAATGTCTGCACTGCTCAAATATATTTTCAGAAAATGGATAGGTTTCGTTGAGGGTTGGGATATGTAGCGATAAGATGAATTCTTGTCGATAGCGATGCCTGCCTTCCTTCATTTACAATATGATAAAATCGATGAATTTTAATGGGAACTAAGCCCGTCTAGCCTTGTGTATGTTAAGATTTTGAAATCTGTTGCTGTTTACTACCATTTTCCGACTTGCGTCGATATCGAAAAGCCTTTCCCCCTTGCTGGATTTTATGTCATGAAGTACAAATTCGATGATTACATGCCAAAGCCTCTATCCTTCACAATTTTGGCATTTTAATCTCTTTTTAGCATGGAGTTTGCGGCAGCACTTGTCAGCATGTGTGAAAGTGGAAACCAGGCTACTCACGTCACTGCCCCTAGAAAAATTTCAAGTACAGCTGTATGAATACGTTACTTTCTCCAACCCAACAGGCGAAACAGTCTAAAATTCTGGACGGAACGGGCCAAGTATGGAGATCGACTCTACACGAGTTCGTGCCCAACTCGGTGATTGTTTGTCCTTGGCACCTAGGCGAACAACAAAATTGGGACAAAGAGAAACCCCGACTGTGGTACTCTTACATTCGAAAACCAACATAATGCCCGCACCACCCCGTGTGGAAATACCTTTACATCATATACACCATCACGACGTACAACCCGCACACTGGCAGGCTCCTGATCCGACCCTTATCGCTACTTTCCCACCTAATTTGCCAACTTTAGAGTACAAGCTTACCATGTAGCCTTTACCTTAAGTAAAACCCGTATATTAGACAACCACTCATCATGTAGCTGTCTACTAATTTTGAATACGACTCAGCGCAATGTTACACGGTGCAACGTACTGTGACCGTTGCTTTGCTTGCTTTATACTGCAGACCGTCATATACCCAACGAGGTCCATATGGATGGCCCAGCTAATGATTTAATTGTGACTTCCGCAGCCGATGTTGTCATTTAATATAGCTGAAAGTATCGCATCGAAATTTCAAATGGTGTTGGCAGCTTTGTGAAGACGCTGGAATTTGAAAAATAATGCAACGAAGACTACGAATCCATGGCCACATCAGCAATACATGGACTAGCCTTCATTGGTAAAGTTCATGGGCATCATCCTGGACAAGACTCTCACCTTTCATTAATACCTGACCAATATAAGAAAATGCAATCCAAAGATGATACAACTCAGGTGTGTGAATCGTGCAGAATCGTCCACTTAGACAGATTACTGACTACCCTGGTAAGTAACCAATGCGAAGTTGCAACGGGTCAATTATTTGCATACGGCTAAACAACAAAATGTCAGGCATACCAGACATTGTAGTGACATATTGAGTAATCATCTAAGCAGAAATGAGAAGGGTCTCCTTCGCCCTTTGAAAAGACCAGAATTAGTAAAAACCTGTTCTTCACATAGATCCTCTTAGAATTTAAATACAATAAAAACAACAAAGAATGTTTCCAATTAGTGATCGACTTTGCAATACCCTGCACCTCCAGTAAAGAGTAAATAAGGGATATTAAATATCCAAACTTGAAGGCTCTTTGTCACCAAGTTCTTACTGTTCATAGGCAGACAGACGGATAAACAGGACTAGACTTTTCGTAAGAGCGCCATCTCGCTTGATTTGGACCCAAATAGAATATTTTATTAGGATTGACGTAAAATGCACCAAAATATAGATTTCAAGCTGGCTTAATAAAAACCACATGCCATTCAGGATTCCCCGACTATTGCTAGGCAAATGCTTCTATCGGGCACATTTGTTTTAGCAATATCTTTCTCTTGTAGACCGCTCTAAATCTAAATAGCATAATAAACATTTTTCATACAAAAACTCCGAATATTGATTACATTTGCATGCTGAATATATTATAAGGTCCAAAATATACAAAACAAAAATATCACTTGGCATTGTTTGTTTCACAATAGTATTGTGTTTCTAAAAAAGATATCATGTATCAAATCGATATAACCTATATTGTCCTTGAAAATCGAGGTCTGGTTCTATACTTTATGCTTATTTAACAAAAAAATCAAGAATATTTTATAATGCTGCCAATTTCAACATTGAAGTTTACAAATACAAAGCAACTATTTCAAAGAAAATCAGAATGTAAGAAAAAAGTTATATGTCATAAAAATTGTTACAAAAGTTTGTTAAAAATTTATAAATCCAAAAGATCAGCAATATGCGGACCTCCAAATTTAATGTGCTTTTTCGTTTTGCCGTCAAAATTTGTCGTGTCTTTATAAATAACTCGGCCTACTTTCAAGTTAAATACTCAACATATTCGGAAGAAGACGCTGGAAAAGAAGAGTCCAAACTTTGATCTAAAGATGGTCTTAAAATATTTACTTGTTACATATTGTCAAGCAGCAAAAATTTTGAATATGTTAAACTAAGTGTACGGAAGAAGTTTTAAAATAAAATGGAACAAATGTTAACTCACGATCAAAGAACTGGAATTTATTTTAAACTAACAAAAAACTTCAGCTTGTGATTTTGGCGGAATAAACCCTTGGATGTGGACACACATAGATCAGTTAGTCCTTAGTGACGCCGGCTCTAAAGATTTACGGAACTTACGTAGTCTTGTATGATATTTTTTAATATGTATTTCCTTTCTTAAGCATTTGTTTTACCTGAACCTGCTCTTCCCAGTTAAATACTTTGCTTAAAATAATATCAAATGACTGGTATAAAAAAAAAACCTTTCCCATTCAGATTTGGCTCAAACTAAAACATTATTTTGCTATCCAACTTACACTTTAAACATAACAAATAGTTGGGTACTTACTTTTTTTATTTTAATTTTCAGCTACTGCTGGAATATAAAACAAAAACCGTTAGAGCGTATTGAGCAACGCCATAGAAAACTAAATTAGTGTCAAAATGTTTTTTTTTTTTTGTCAAATAGTCTTTCCTTCTAATATTTTGTCTCTGCTTTTCGGTGACTGGCTTTGTTACTTCCTGGTTGCCATTTTGTTTTATTTCATACTTTTCCGTTTTTGCCTTACCTAGAATGATTTTTTTTTAAATTTTTTTTCCTTCTTTTGTGAATGGATTAGAATGAAATGGCAGCTGGTGAAAGTGAGCAAGAAACTCTCTACTTATAGCATTTATTGTTATTTTCAGTTTAAAGTCGAAATAAAAGTTGACACGTTGTCCTTTGCTGTTTCATTCTTTGCAGCGTTGCTTGATGTCTACCTTTCTGTTCGTTTTTTGTTTTTAAATGAATTTTTTGTGACACGCTGCCGGTCCATAGTCATTTTCTACTCTGCTTTGCTACTAAGCAGAAATGCCCTTAGAGCGCCGTATTTTATAACTCAAAAAAAAAAACACAAAAATTACAGATGTTTATTCAGAAACAAATGCTTTGTTTTGTCATATTTTGTTAGTGTGTTGTAGTGGATTCACAGCGAAATCTTCTTAAAGAAGACGAAATAAATATTCAGGTAACACGGATTTAAAAAATAGAAAAGATTTTGGACATAAGCAGTTAAAACATTTTTATACTCAATTTTAGGCGCTGAAACGAAAATCAGAATTTCTATAACACGTCAAAAACTTTAAGGAGTGAAATCTATAAATCTTATTGAAAACCTAATCTATAAGTCACTCCTAATAAACAAAATATACATTAGTACAATATGTCTCATAAGCAAGAAAATGGGTAATTATAAGCCAGTGTGGCGGACGTCCGCATAATAATCGGAAAACCTGCGCATTTCTTTTGAACAAAGCCAAACTTAGAGACAAAGGATATGTTTGTGGCGGTTCCAAGCATAGAGTCTTTTTTATATATTCTGAAATTTGTACACTGAAATTTAAATTTTCTTAAAATCCAGAAGATTTATCGATGTTCTATATACAAGTAAGAAAACTACATTTTGGATATATATCAACATAAATGATGATGATATCTGGAATTAGACGAGCGATAAATCACAACATCTGCTCATGAGTACTAACTTTCCGAGTTGCTTTAATTTCAAGAACGCGTCTTCTTACTAATTGAATAATATTTCCATATAAGAACATCTTCCAAAAATTTGATCATAAAATACTTCAAACACCTCAAATCACCAGATTCAGCTATTATCATTACGGCGAAACTCCAGAGACATAGTATCATAGCCTAGTACAAGGTAAACAAGTAAGGGAATAACAGTCGGGCGTAACCGACTGTAAGAGGCGCTGTACCAGTTCAGGTCGCCTAACAAACACATTAAAGGGGGGTCGTTCAAATTCAATAGCCTATAAAATCGTCATTTATTATCCGATTTTGATGAACTTTTTGGATTTTGGCTTAGAAAGACGTTATCTCTATCCTGGTATACTCAAATTTTCACCCTAAGGGGTGATTTTATGGGGAAGGGGGGAGGGTCAAAATTTTAAAATAAACTTGTAAAATTCCGGAGCAGTCCTAGTCGAATGCAAAAAACACGAAGTCTCTATCTATTACCGTTTCCGAGATCCTTTCGTTCATACAGACGGACGGATGGACAGATGAACATGTCTATATCGACTCCTCTATAATTCCTGACCATAATGGGGGTAACTTTGGGGGGTCTCCGACCATTACTTCTACCTGTTACATACATTTGCACAAAACCAATAGGCTCTTGTATCTTCGGTACAGGGCCTAAAAGTCTTCTATAATTTATGCAAGCAAATCTGTCGATATCTGCAGATTTTAGATTAAGTTGTCTATCATATCTTCTTTCAAAGACAATGAAACGGTGAATATTCCCCATATTGCATCTATTGCATCTCTCATATTTTGTTTGACATTGAGGAAGCCTTTTTTATTTTTATATTATTCAGATGATTTTTTGAAGGATTGTCATTAGACTCTTCAATGCTTTCTAGATTCGACATAGATAGAGCTACACCGAACACAAGATCCTCTCCTGTCTTACCCTCATGTATCGGGTCCGTCAAAAAAAAATTTTTTTAAATGCTACTCCAAGAGTTTTTTGCAAACTGTTTTTTTTTTTATTTGAAAGCTCAATCCTTCCGGTTAATAGTGGAATAAGATTTTATTCATATGGCTGCCACGGCTTGTCATGCAGTACCCAATGCGGTCGGTCCAATTTTTTAGTACATTTTCGACTGTGTCCAGCCCTATTTCGGCTATGGTATCGCGAATGTTGTTCTTCAAAGCTTCAATTGTCTCTGGTTTATTGGCGGGTAGCACTTATCTTTGACGGCTCCCCACAAATAATAGTCCAACGGTGTAAAATCGCAGCTCATTGGTGGCCAAACGACATCAGAATTTCGACTGATAATTCGTTCTTCAAAAACAGTGCGCAAAAGATCGATTGTATACCAAATGTCACCAAGGTCCTTATCTTCAATTGTTTTGAATAAAAATTCACTTAACATGGCCCGATAGCGCTCACCATTGACTGTAACCGTCTCACCTTCTTCATTTTCAAAGAAAAATGGTCCAATGATGCCGTTTGACCAAAATCCACACAAAACAGTCATTCGTAATGGGTGCATCGGCAATTGTTCAATTACGTGTGGGTTCTCCGACAATTTTGCTTGTTGATATAGCCACCAAGATGAAAATGAGCTTCATCTGAAAAAATGGTTTTTTTTTTACAAAATCAGCAAAAGTAATGACGCAGTATTTCCCAGCGTTCTTCGAGCGTATACACAATCATATTCGTTCAGCGGAATAATAATACTAACTTTCTGTCAAATCTGTCATGAGCTAAGTAGTTCACAAAATAAAAATGTTAAATGGCCGACCCGATACAGTCTTTGAGGAGAGGTGTCTGTAAAGTAGACTCCTATCGACGTTGTTATTAATATTAAAGAAAAGCCCCACATACGTTGTAAGAACTAAAGACAAAAAATCTTGGCAAATAAGCATATTATTTCTCTACAAAAGCACCTTCCAGCATTACAACAAATTGTTTGGAAACCGGTAATAGTCAAAGGGAGCTGAACTTAAGAATATGCTGAATGGGGTAGCAGTTCGTGTACAGCCGTGCATTGTTTTAATAGAACATCAGTGTTTTCTCCGCCAAATGCGTTCGTTTCTGAGCAATCGTGACTCTTAATAAGTGAATAGCTTTTTATTCTCCGTACGTTTAATATCAATCTATAGAATCTATCAACGATTACTGATACGTGACCAACTTTTTTGGACGACATGAATGTTCTGCATCACTTATGTTGGTATGCGATCAAAACGACACTCAGTATACCACTTTTCACCATTTATCTTGCAGAGTCCCCATATTAATTTCGAAGATGGTTTTTTAGCATAAAATAATTAACTTTTTCCAGTATCATTAAAATTTACGAGACTCTTGACTTTTATTGACATTAATGGTAGTTCACGAAACCTCCTAGTTTAAGTAAAGTTTGGAAACCCTCCCTCACGAGTTGCTCAGTACACCTCACATTGGCTCTCGCTCTGTTTTTCTACCTGTTAACTTAATACTCTCCAAAAAATTTTAGATATTTCTGTTCAAATGGATTTTTGGTACTAGGAAGGGTTTGTCAGTACTGAAAGCAGAAGTAGCTGGCACTAAATTAAATCTGTAATACAATCTTCCCGCTTTATTCTTTAGGATTTCTGTAGAGGATTGACTTAAAATAGCAGCAGAATCCATAGGAGCGACTCGCAGATAGCCATAATAATTGAACTCCTGCAACAGAAGAAGTGTTCCAAACAGAAATCTTCGACATTCAGGCGGCGTTTCAGGCATTCCTAAGCTTTGTATATGGATAACATCACTTCCTTCTGAAAGATAGACCGTCACAATTATATTATATATGTGCAGTGGCGTAGAACATATTCTTGCAAAAGATTAAAAAAATTCTACTATTCCTGAAACCTCTTTTGGTAACAAAGTAAAAACATTCGTTCCTAACCTGACACCAACCTATTATAACGACAGCGTCAGGCTACTGGTCCCTCTAATTTTTGGAGAGATCTTCAAAAATTTGATTATTACATAATTTCATAGTCCCATATTGATGTACTGAATTAGTGGATGTTATTCGAAAATAGGTCCTAAACCTGTGTCACCCTGGATTTTTAAAAATAAAAAAAGTCCACCCCCTTCAAAAAAAGCTGAGTTTGCTTTTGAGCAAAGAACTTCGTTTTAATTGGCATGGTGGGTAAACTCAATTTATTAAACGATTTTATTTAGATTTCTCTGTTTGGATCAAATTTAGCAATGAAAATTTTAACGCCTTTTTGTTGACCGATTGATCTAAAATTTGGTACATACCATTATTTCGTATGTTCAGTATCATTGTACATCCACAAAATGGCGGATTGCATTTTTTTCCACCCTCTTTATATGCGTATAAAGAGAAAGGGATTGACTAGTAGTATACAGTACATGATTAATAACCATAAATCAAGATGGCCGCCACCACAAAATGACAGACTTCATATAACCTTAGTATGGGTTATGGATATCAAATGAAAAGGTTTTACAAATAGAACACATTGCATGGCAGATCATAGAGTTTAGATTATCCATAAAAAAAAAAAAAACTAAAATCTAAGCATCTAATCAAAATAAAGAATTTTATCAACATAGAATCGGAAATCGAGCATTAAAATCCCATCCAATTAAAGATTTCTTATCGTGTCGAGGGTTGTGTGGCGTTACGGTAGCCAAAAATTACACGTCTTTAGCGGTGTACACCAACCAAGTTCAGGTAAAATATTACATCGTGCCGAGGACCGTCTGGCAGTTTTGGCGTTTGATCAATGTCTTGGATTGATGAGGAGAATGGTGTGATGACTAATACCTAGGACATAACCAATTATTTTTTAGAATGCTGTATTCTTAAATAAGCTACATTCGTTTCCGCAGTAAAACCATCATCATCTTAATGGTTAGTCACAAGCCTTGTGTTACGAAGAATCTTCTTGGCAGTCGTATCCATGGAGCGATATACCTCCAGTGCTCTCATCTTTTGAATTGATAGACTATCTGGAGCAATCGGCAGAGTCTGGCTGACAAGACTTCGACGGTTTGTTCTGATTGCAGCTTTTTGAAGTCTGCTTTCGTTACGTGTTGGGAGTGATCATGTTGAGCCTACTGTGTACCTTAGCTGTTACAAGATCTTACCTAAAACTCAACAGTACCTTCCGTCAAGGGAAGTTTGAACTTCTGACATTCAATACGCCGCAAAAACTTTTATTAATAGTGTTAGAGAGATATTTTTCCAAAATCTTATAAGCCGAAGGTTGGTTTGTGGTTTCTCATTACTGAGTAGAGTTACTTTAGCTTCAACAGTCATCCTAACATAACCATTATTTGCATCATGAAAATACATTTGTAATACATACAAAGCCTAAACTAAGTTGTTCACTTTCAAAATCGCAAAATTTCTCACTTTCATAATCGTATGTCATACTTAAACCTTCACATATTAATTTTGAAATAAATGCTTAAATGCCACTTAATTGCAGTTTGTAACAATTTCTGTTGTGGCTTGTTTCGGTTTAAGACTTCTGCAAGTAAATACTATAATAATTTGCAAGAGCTAAGCGTAATTAAACGTAAAATGTCCTTAAACATTTATGAAATATGCTATTAAATTTTCAAATTTATCTTTGGGCGCCGCTGCAGACATTTCGAATTTGTGTCTTCGCTCAGACGAGACATACCAGATGCAAATCGACAAGTAAGACAGGCAAATTGCAATTACTGCCAAATATATTAAAAGCTGCTGCAGCGTTAGCAAACAAATCATTCAGCCGCCCAGTCAGTGACTTGTATATTCATTACTGCTGACAGCAACTGCTCATCTCTGTGCGAGTCTGTTCAACTCTCTGCCCAGTGGCAAAAGTTAATTTAAATTATGTTAATGCAACATCAAAAATGCCATGGATTCGCCACATTTGCAATGTTTAAATTTATAGGTGAGCTGAGGCTTTGAGTTGATACAAGTTTTGACTTTAAATATTGAAATTATAAAATGATATTAATGCATGCCAATGTTTGCTGGTTTCGTTGTCGTAATTCTTGATTATGCTTTTGCAATATAAATAAGTAGCATTCAATATTAACAACATAAGTGCGTCTCCCGGATTGCTAGTTTTGTGGATGAGCAGAATCTTATGCTGCACCACCAATTCGGATATCGTGCTGGACATGGCACACCGGAACAGCTTCACCGCGTTGTCAACCAAGTACTTAGTGCCGTCGAGGCCAAATAATACTGCAACAGCGCTTTTGACGACGTTCAGCAAGCATTCAATCGTGTGTGGCACAGTGGACTACTTGCCAAGAATAAAGATGCTCTCTCGGCTCCCTACTTTTTAATGTTGCGTGCCTTCATAGAAGCGCATAACTTTCCTGTTTTTCGGGTATTTCTGCCGCTTAAACAGTCTTCGCTGGAGTACCCCAGGATAGTGTCTTGGGACCTATTCTGTATCTTTATAGCGGATCTTCCTATCTCAGATGCAGAGACCATTAGCAATATATCATCCAAAATGCTTATTGCGTAATTTTCCGACATTATAAGAGTTTTGTACAGCTCAAGGTGCTAATACGAGACAACAGGCGGTCTTCAAGAACACCTGCACAGTTTTGAAGTTTGAGCTGAAAGATGGAACATTAAACTCAATAGGGACAAGTGGAAACATTAATGTTTTAGCCTTAAGAGACGAACTCCTAAAAACTTTTAGGTCTTTTCCTAGACCGAAGGATAACCCTTAAGGACCACTTAACTGCAGTGGTAGGTTACCTGCCGCGCTAAACTAAAAAACTTGTCGCTACTGAACAAAAAAAAGAAATCTATCGCTGCACCAACATGGACTTACAGCATCGAAATTTGTGATATTGCTGCAAGGTCAAATCGCAACCGGATTCAAACCCTACTACACAATGCTTTTCGACTTATAACTGGTTGTGATTGGTATGTTCGAAATTTAACCTTACATAAAGACCTGAATTTCCCTACCATCGAGGAACAAATCTCTTTATTCTCAAGCAGATACAATGGCCGTTTAATATATCACAAAAATCGCTTGGACAGACCCTTGACTATAGCAATCAACCAAGGACGATAAAACGTCGTCACATTCGACATCTTCTCTTCTCGCTATAAGATCCGATTGGATAAAAATTTGGACTTCATATAATTTATAATATAAATTATTGAATATCTTTTAAAATAAAAAATTTATGTTTGTTACATATACATATATGCCAGGACAACCTTTGCCCTAATTGTTGCTTTTCTTAATAAATAAATAAAATTGAGGCAGTCATAGGAGCTCTTACGGCAAAAGATTGACACACTTCCATTCATGTTCAAAGAACTTCAATGCGCTAATAAGTTCCATAAACAAATGTGACTCAGTTTATTTATTGCTAATAAGTGATACACCAAAGGCACAGCGTCGGAATATGGATTGCCCGTGTGATTACTGTTCACATTAAAGAACTAAAGAAATTTCTTATTGAACTTAATTTTGATGTAATGCACATCATGGAAAAATGGATTTAGGCGGAAGCAGAAATCTGTATACCGGGATACAATCTCCGCAAAGCAGATCACCCCAGTAGCAGGTCAAAAGGTGGTGCGGCAGTGCATATTAAATTAGAGATTTCGTATATTCAGCATGAGCATGTGAGGGCGGCTAAACTTCAAATGGTTACCATTCAAGTTACCACCAGTAAGGGTGAGTTAAAAGTGTCGTCGTTGTATTTGCCTCCGAATCACTCATAGGCAATTTCAGAATTTGACTATTTGTTCGATGGACTGGGAAGAGTAGATTTTAATGCCAATAACAGTTGCTATGGAAATTTTAGAGCGGACTTAAGGCGTATTCGCAGCCTCGAGATTTGCTCAAAACTATACGCCTAGTGCAATCGATTTTTTTCATATTCAATGGACTTTATCCTTTGAAGTGTGCATAAGTACTGAGTATCAGCTTTCATCCGACCACCATCACCTGGTTGCCTTTAACACTGCTCCGAAAATTAAAACAGCGGAAGCCCATTTGCTGCTACCTATAAACTTCGAGATCTGGATAAAACATTAGACCTGAATCATGAAATACATTCCAGTTGACATTGATTAAATGACATGAATAAAGTTCACTCAGATGGCCTTGTTTTTACTCATAATAATACATCACGATGCTTAAGGTCAAGAATCAGGCTGCCACTTGAGCTAGAAGCACTATTGCTTTTGAATAGAAGGTTTAGAAGGCAATACTGTAACACCCGGGATCCCAATAACGAAAGAGTCTTCCACAGAGTAGCCATTCAGGATGGCTGACGGCTCCTTGGCAAGATCTTCAAGCGAACGAACAGAGCCATTTGCTGAAAACTTAGAAAATCACTTCCAACAATTTGGCTTTGCGTCAACGAACAGAGTACGTGCGATCCAGTCGATGCTTGATATACTTGGCCCACTTTTCCAGTATAAAAGCTTCTGGAGAAGATGGGCTGGATAACTTTACTTTAAAAGTATTGCCATTGAAAGCCGTTCTCCTTTTGGTGCTCATTTTTAATGCTGTGGTGAAACTGGGACACATTCCTAAGCAATGGAAGAAGGCAAATATCTGCAGTTGCCACTTACCTTGACATTAAACGGACATTTAACCGAATTTGGTTTAATGGGCTGCTAAGTAAGCTCAAGAGTCTCCTACCTGCAAAGCTGTGATTGTTAATGCACAGGTATTTGCATAGCAGGGCTTTTTTGGTATTAGTTGGAGTGAAGTCCAGGGACAAGGCCATAGTTCGATAGGGTAGTGAAGCGCACGACATACCCACTGACTATGGAATACGAAATTAAAATGTACAAGATTTGCTCATCGCAACTTTTGTAGCAGACATGTGTTTGAATACACCCTCGGTTATGCTGCAGCGCTGGGCTAAGCGATGGAACATTGGCATTAGCCCAAATAAATGTGATAATGTATCTTATGCCATAAGTCCAGATTCTTGCTCTGGAATCTTCATTAACAACCAGCTGATGTGCCAACACACGGCACATACATACCTTGGTGTAAAAACCACATCACAAGTGCACCCAAGCAATTACTGCAAGATTGAGAAAGTTACATTGGCTGCTCAACAGTAGAAACAAACTTTCGCAGAGGAATAAAGTCGCCATATACAAGACAATTATTGCTCCAGTAAGGCAGTAAGGCTTGCAAGTTTAGGGTGTCGCAGCCATATCAAACCGCATGATTTCTGCAACGATGTCATAATACGCCAATGAAATATTATTTTGGATCGGCTACAAAACCATCCAAACGAACTCGCAAGGTGCTTGCTAGAATAGCGCAGACTAGGAGGTGTAAGAGTGGCGAATGGACATCTTCCAAACATTTAAATTTCACATTGCACATGACCAAATCCTTTCGTATCATCATTGTATCATTGTGTTTTCAGTTCACCGAAGCAAAGATTGTCTCTTATTATACCTCTTCGTCTTTAGATTAGTATTGCATAAACGTGTCAACCTGTCTCTTCTGTGTAGAACTCATAAAAACCTGTCCCTCCTTTCTAAATTTTGCAAATTCTTCTTGATATAAAATATGAACTTTTAAAATGCATAAGTGAATGAATCTCTAATAAAATATTTCATATATGTCCACATCACAGCACTTGAAGCGGTAACCCATACACAAAACTGTTCCCCCTTTCTGAGTTTTTGTAAGAAAAATATTATGTTGTGGCTTAGTTTATCTTGAAACGTTAAATTCATTGAAACTTACACTTATCCGAGCAAAATATTTCAAACGAATTCAGATATGAATACATGTCCAATACAAATTTAAGGTTTATTGTGGCTATAGATCGAAGTTAAGCACACTCGATTGCCACACTCTTTTGTTTTTTTTTTTAAATTACTGGTTTGCAATTTTCGTTTATACATAATTTAAATTTAAAAATAAAAAACAATTTAGTAGACACTCTTAGCTTAAAATGTCAATTTCGTTCTGCTGCATAAAGCCAAGCTCATTTTTATACTCGAACGTGACTTGCAAAATTTCTGTGGGTTCTGGCACGTATAAAAAAAATGCAGTTGTGTCTACTTATTTCCAATGAGAATAAAAAGCATAATATTGAAGACTCCCAGCTAGGAAAATGCATAGTGAGAAGAATGTCCAATATCGAAAATAGCTTCATGATTCATGCACGATTTTTTTTATTTTTTGTAAGTTGACAGTAAAAATTTGCAAGCTAAGTTATTTCAATTTTGCTTTTTATTTAATTTTATTTGAATAAAATTTCAATGTTAATATTTAAATTAATTTTAGGCAATGTGTCGCCATTAAATAATTTTCTTTTGAGCCTATTTTCAGTGCAACTCATCGGTCTAGAAATAAATGAGAAAGCTGTCAGACATATTAGCATGCACAAAGGCTGCCTTCAATGCCTTTAAAAGCGAAATTTTCTCTCCGTCTCTTTCTCTCTTATTAGCTCTGTGTATAGTTTTAAAGTTCAAAAGTTCACTTTAAGTGCATGGCAACGAATTTTATTCATTTATATTGCCGTGCATCAATAATTCAGCAGCAGCTGCTGACACATATAATAATTCAATTGTGCGGACAACCATTAAACAAGATTGATGAACGCTTTTTAAAGTTCATTGCTAGCACTGAGTTATCCTTGCATTCCTTTTTTTTTTTTTGCTTTTCTCTCGAAGTCGCAGTCATGGCAATCATTGTGACGCCATTTTATTTATATTTATAAAGACTCCTTTGAGAATGCCACAAGCGTTTTAAATGTGCGTTTGTATGTATCTTTTTTTTCTTTTTATTTATTCTGTATGTTTTCAGTGAAATTGAGTGGTCTGTGGGGCAGCATGCATCATTTTATTGTCGTTAAAAAATATAAAAATTTCTTTTCAATGAAAAATGGTTTTTTTCTTCTGCACCAAGACTATCTACTGGTAGCAACAAACAGGACAATAAAAATTCTTCGATTCTGTCAGACATTGGCATAAACTACAGTCAATTTAATTTTTCATAATTCATACAAAACATTTTTCAGTTGAAACAGGACATTGGTGAAGTAGAGCCCAGCAGCTGTGTATATGATTGATGATGATGATGTTCTTTTCAGTTCTATTAGATTTTGTTGTTTATCTCTTAGCTTCTATTATAAATTTTTTGCTTTTTAGATAGTGTAGTAGCCTATGTCTATGCCATATTTGTTCTAACCTCAACGTCATAGTGTATGTGGCTTCTATATTATTTTCTTATATTATTCTTTTTTTTTCTGAGTATCTCCCAATGTTGCTTCATGCGGAAGTAAATATTAAATAATCCGAATTTTGCCACACTGTCGATACCTTTGTGGCAAAGTGAACGGCAGTAGTTGCAACTTTTTTGACTTCATATGCTTCCAAGTAAATAGTTCATATAGAATAGTACAAAGACAGAACAAGATACAAAAGCTAGAAATCGTCTTAACTATTAGTCTCTTTGTTGCAATAATTCATTCCATTTCACTTTTATTCATTTATTTCCAAATTCAAATGCAAATATATTTCCTTAACGATTTGAAGACTGGGTGTACTCAGTTAGATAGTAGCTAAAGTGTACAGCCAGTGAGCTGAATAAGAAAATACAAACGAAATAATTCTAGTTCAAAGCTTTGCACTTCATTGTACGAGTATTAAATATTCAGCGTTCGACTTATAAAACTATCTGCACTAAGAATTTGAGAATTTTTGCGGGCTTCTGTGTTTGCAGCACCGAGAAGACGCTTAAGTCGTCTTCCAAAAAAAAGTAGTCATCTCATTATCTTTCTTTTGGCAAATTACTCTATTCACAGACACTACTCACATCTTTCACCTTTCACATCTATATCACCAGCCCCTAAACCATGAGTGCTATGCGTCCTGACCCCATTTGCGGTAATATTCTGTCTGTATTCTTTGTAGCATCTCCGAATGCTGGTCGCCTCAGAGAGTCGAATTACAGAGTGCTATGACACGGTGGAACTATTTACGCTTATACTTTACACAAATTTATGATCCTCTAAAATATGAATAAAATTATACAAATTATTCACTACCGCAACCAAACTGGGTGACAAGCTGGATGACACTTACTAAGACGAAGATCGCTTCGCCAATATGAGGTGTACCACATGAAAGCATTTAAGAGGTAATCGGTACTTCCAAAGAAGTAACAAGCAAAAAAACGGCCAAAAGCACAACTGAACGGCAGGGTGCTGCCAAATCTCCGGCCGATACTGCTACGTCAAGCAAAAGACTTGCCAGCGGTAAAAAAAAAGTGGTATAAAGGCTCCAGTGACCCACTCAAGCGGGGAGTGAGTAGATCATTGTACAAATGGTACCTAAGAGTCGCTGTAAGCCTCATATGTCGATGCGAACGCATCAAAAAATAAAGCGCTACAAATAAGGATTTTATGGAGGAGCCGGAAAGCACATAACTAAACAGCGTACATGTCGCGCAAGGGATTGCCAAGCTATTATAGTTATTGCAGTCTTTCTACGTTCTTACCCGGACGTAATCATCTCTAAAGTGGACTTGCATTAGGTGGAAAGCGCATTAAATGTATCGATTTAGCGAGGCTAGTCAATCTAGGTCTCCACTCTTTATATTGATATGAAAGATCAATATATCTTATATCAACTTCAATGTATTTCAACTGAATTTCAAATTCATTTCATGTAGAGAACCAGATGTTCAAATTCAGAACATAACACGTCTCCAATTCCAATATCAGATCGGTATTTTGAAAACTGACAGACGAAATTTAATTCATGCAGACAGGGAACCGACAAACGGACATACATCCGGATGGACAAGGCTACTTCAGTGCGACTCGTCGACCCAACCTAGAATATATAACCTATGGACCGATGTTCTCTTTCATGCTTAAAAAATTGCGTATCAGAATCTTAAAGCGTGCATCGCATTTCGAATAAAATTCAGACGACCCAATTAAACAAAACAAATACGAGGGTTGCTACATATATTTCTAGCCTAACCAAGAAAAACGATAATTTATGAGAAAAAATCGCTTTATTGTTTTTCAAAATATTCACCATTAAAATCGATGCACTTTTGCATTCGCCCGAACTATTTTGTGATGCAGTTTTGCTACTCCAAGTGAGATACCTCCAAAACATGTATTTTGAAGGCATCAAAAGCTTCTTCGGGAGTTGTAAACCGCTGTCCGCTCAGTTTATTTTTGATGTGAGGGAACAGGAAAAAATCATTTGGTACCAAGTCAGGCTTGTATGCCGGATGATCCAACAGTTCGATGTTTTAAGCGTCCAAAAACTCATTTATTACGGCCGAAGTGTGAGAGTATGTCTAACGTCTTCGTCGGTTGGTTGGTTTTCCTTAGTTCATCGAACACTTCAGGCTAACAATTTGTTGTATACCATTCAGAATTGACCGTCCTTCTTTCCACAAGCAGCACGGTCGCCGCATGTCCGTATTTCGAGAAGAAACATTTCATTTGTTTCGATGTGCTGCACGAGCGAGTAACTTTTGTTGGATTTTGCTCATCTTGAATGACCCCGGCGTTCACCTGTCACGATTGAGTAGACGGCTTTCGAAGCACCTCGCATGAATTTCTTCAGCATTTGTTTGCACCAATCGACACGAGCCATCTTTTGAGCGATTGTCAAAATATGCGGTTTGCAACTTGAACAAACCTTTCTCCCAATCAAATGTTCATGTAATATGTATGTATGTATGCTAGTCTTACTTATGCCCTGGCATGCCTCAATCTCATGGTATGTCACATGACAATCCTGCTTTATCAGTTCACACACAGCATGGATGTTTTCTGGCATAACGACCGATTTTGGCCGACCTTTACGAAATTCGTCAGTGAGCGAACTGCATCCACAATTGAATTCGTTGTAACAGATTTTCACAGTGGCCAAGGATGGAGTTTCATTACCTAAAGTTGATTTAAGGTGATTGGTGAACTCTTGTCTTAATAATCCACGTCGGAAATCGCAATAAATCATCGCACGAAAATTGCGCTCGTACGTCAAAGTGTTCACAGTAATTTAGGCCTAAAAAATGTCAGACTTTACGATGAAGACGTCAGATTGCAACTGGCAAAATGTTTTATTGCAAAGGCTAGAATTATATGTAGCAACCCTCTCTGCTGACGACCTTTATTTTCAACATGACGGTCAAACAGCTAGCTTTACAATAAATATATTGCGTCAAAAAATCGGCAAATTAATATTATCTGCGTATGATCTTTCGATGCACAAATATGGAAGTGGTTACTAGCTGGCTGCACCACAGAGACTTTACTAATAAACTTCACTAATAAACTTTCAAAGAGATATATATTGGAAGCGAACTTATTCATTGAAAATATGAATCAGGTGATTCGGCTCCTTCAGCTCCAACCATTTTAAAAGTCGGTCTATAAAAAGTTCCGAAATTAATTTTTTTACCTCCCTTTTTAATTCGGTTCAAAAGGGTTAAGCTTAGAACAGTTTAGGTTGGATGGCCAATATAATTTAGACCAAAGAGAACCGTTGTGGAATCACAAAACCAATATTTTTTAGTTCGATTTAACCAGTCATACTAAACTGGTCTTCTCAATTTCGAAAATATCGAAAGAACTCTCCTATGTGCGTGAATCTAATGCTACTCATTACTACTGTATATATTCATTACTGAGACTACTTTATAACGCTTTGGTGGCGACCAATAACCGCTAGCAGTGGGAAACGTTCGCATGCCACCTGTCATGCACAGATAAACATGCAGCTGCAGATTATCACAACGACAGATCGCGAAAAATCGCATTAGTTTGGGCGACCATACAAAAGAGACGTAAGTCAAGATGGGTCTTACCATTGTTGTTTACATCTAAAAGATAATTTGTCGACAGATATTCCAACTCCGGCCAGAGATTCGTTTACAGGACCAAAGGTACAATTTTAAAGTTATGTTACGGATATAAACTGATGTTTGTATTTTTTTGGGATAGGACACTACAGCTTCCAAGGTCTTGCTACTTCATTCGGTCACCACTCGAATAGCTGATAATACGATTAAAGTTAGTGAGTACTAAGTCATGCCCCCTGCGGACAATCTTCAATGTTAAAAGATACATTACCCAAAGGGGAACGTGATTTCACACAGATTTGATACACCATCCGCCAAAACAATAATGATATCATCCAGCCCTCTTCGAGCCAGTGCTACAGTAATGGAGCTGCAGGCAATGTTGCTAGAAACGCACACTCGGCGATATCCTTTGATTGGAAAGTCACTTCATATTGGCGAATTGGTTTTTGTGGAGTGAACATGTAATATGAAGCTTGTACCTAAAGTGAGCATCGATTAGTCTATCGAGTGTCTTCAAAATGGAGGAAGCTAAATTCATAACACTGTATGTTTTGACTAGCTCCATAGCCCATTGTACTATTTGGAAATGATATCACTTTCCTCCATGACCTTAATATGTAACGCAGTTTTAGACTAGCCCCATATCATAATGCATATCATAATATTCTGCAACCGAAATGGAAAGATCCCGAAACTTATAAGATTGGAAGGACGTAACTGCCCAACAAACCTTGTATTTTAAAATAAAACGCCTATAGTGTCTTCTTTTATGATCTCAATGGATAATGTGTGGCACATTAAAAAGGAGCATTAAAGTAACCGCCTTGCCTTATGATCACTTCTCACTGCACGAATAAGTGCCATAAAAAAAAAATTTTTTTATGTACGAAAAGAAAAAGGGAGGACGGAAGTATCATAGGTCGTTCAAATTCAATTGCTTAATGTATATGTCTAAAAGCACTCCCTGCGAAAGGAGTAAGATTTCTTACTTGTGTAGTAAATAAATGCTTAGAGCTCTGCTACTTTCCCCCATCTTGGAAATCTGCAAAAGTTGTCCA
>JAWNNP010000216.1:0-14493 GCA_035044805.1 Leucophenga maculata | reverse complement strand
TTGTCAATCGTACAATCTCGTTATGTAGCATAGCTTTAACAATTTAACATAATGTGTTTGTTCACCGGCGTGGCCAGTAAACCAAAACTCCAGCTTCGGCGACGTTGTCACTTCCGCTGAACTAGCGACCTAGTCGCTAGCGGTGCTGCGTTCACTCCCTGTAAGAGAAAATATCTCGCACAGCATTGATGCATATAAGATGCTTTATATACCCACCAACTTAAAGTCCTGCAAGCGATCCAGTAAGCCACAACAATAATCCTCTAATAATCCGCAGCCGTTCCATAAGCAAAAACGGCCGGTTAACTTTTCTTTACTGAACACTGTATTCCTTTGTTTCTAATGAAAACACACGCCTTTGCTTTCGTTTTTAATAAATATGTAAGTTTATTTAAATATGCGCAACTTAATCTAATGTTCACTATACGGTGCCGCGTAACACCACGCACCAATTGTATTTATATTTATTAACTACTTATAATAAATATATTAAAACTTAAAGTATATTAATGCGTCTAACAACACAAAATGTTAGAGCATAAAAACTATAAAAGCACTAGCTCTGCCCACCGTGGCAGAGACTTAACGTGAGTTGAAGGCGCGGTGACGAAATTGCAACTGAACTTTCTAATGCAAGCGATTAAAAAGTAACAAAACAAACAAAATCTATGGAAAAGGTGGTGGGTTATTACAATAACAAATATTAATAGAGAGAAGATAATTAACGGTTTCTTCTCTCTCGCTTGCTCTTTTTCTATTCTATTTGCTATTGTACAACTTCAGAAAAATAACTAAAACTTAACCCATTATGGACATTCGCGGCATAAACATAATGTATAACTTAATTTTAATTCACAAAATTTTTCTCTTACATTTTAAATTTATATAATATTTCGTCTTTTGTCTTAAAATTATTATTCTTTTCAATCTCTTTTTCCTTCTTACAGTAATTCTTAAATATTAATTTTTAATATTTCTTAATACATTTTTTGATTTTACTGTATCAAAATTTCTTTATTTTTTTCTTTAAAATTTTTCAAACTTTAATTTCTTTAATAATTTTTTTCAAAATTTATTCTGTTAATTTTATCTTTTAATTTTACTGAAACAAAATTTCTCTATTTTTTTTCTTAAAATTTTCCAAACTTTAATTTCTTGAATAATTTTTTTCAAAATTTATTCTCTTAATTTTATCTTTTAATTTTACTGAATCAAAATTTCTCTATTTTTTTCTTTAAAATTATCCAAACTTTAATTTCTTTAATAATTTTTTTTAGCAAATTTTTCAAACTATATTCTTTAACATTATTTCTCTTTTTTTTTTTTATCTTTTTTTTAAATTTTTCTCTTAAAATTTTACTTAAAGCAGCAACAATGCTTTATATTAACAATATCATGTGTACTTGCCTGTAAATGCAAAACAACCCTTAATCAAGGCTGCTCCTACTCACTCTGTTGCGTTGCGTCTTATGCGTTGTCTGCGTACTCATTTCTGCTGTCGTTTTACCTCGACGCTGTTTCTGCGCATCTCTCTGCCGCTGTTGACGTCGTCCTCTCGTTATTGTAGCTTCTGCGCACTACACTGCCCTGTTGTCGCCGTGTTTTCGTTTGTTGTTGCTTCCGTACACCACTCTGCTCTGTCGTCGCGCCTCTCTTCACTCAACAGATAGTGCCGTTGAGCTACTTTGCGTTTGTCGTTGTTGCTACGTGCCTTTCGTAGCCCGCCGCATTGTATGTTGCTTGGCGTCTCTTTCTTTCTCGCTTGCACTCGTCGTTGTTGTATGAAAATTCATCGATGCACTAATTCGATTTTGACATTTGTGCACTCGGTAATTTCGCAATTTTTATTAACAATGGCATATTAATTGCACTATATATACCAATAATGATCGTTAACTGTTTTTCCACTGGCTACGGTTCAATCCCGGTTGAGCCCCCAAAAATGTAGTGATATCGTAACACTATATTTATTTTAGTTTGTATTTTTGGTTTAATTATTTATTTAAACGTAATTTATTCATTATTTTAAACTTATGTAGTTATATCGTAAACACTATAATTATCATTATTATTAGTTCATTATCATTATCGTCTTTTAATTATCATTCGGCACGAGCAAAATTCACGAGTACGAGCGACTTCCAACAACTCCTCAGCACGAGCGACATCCAACGACTAACTACTTTGCTGCAGCGCACTGCCATTTAATCCTTTTCCCCGTATGCTGCGCTGTCGCTGTCTGTCTCTCTATTCTTTGTTTTCTCTCTCTACTGTCTTGTCGTTTGCTTATCTTTCCTTTGTTATATTGCTACATTTGTGTTTGCTGCTATGCAGCATATATCCCATTCCTACATACCCGATTTCCAATCTTTTTCGTTGGAAAATATGCCTCCGCCATTACTACCTGAAGTCGAGCAAGCTCTTTCAATAGACGTAAAATATTTGTACCGCGTAGCAAAATCAATTTCAGATGGTTTCTGCACAGAAGATTTTGCCAGCTTAAAACCAGGAAATGTCATTCACGATGGGCAACTAAAGCAAGCCGTGACGAAAAATTCATTCAATGGTTTTACTGACAATCTATCAAATGTTTGACAGAAAATCTATCCGTGAAAGAGCCATAAAAAAATTATGCATTATCGTGAGAAGCTGTATGACCCAGCAAAACTAAGAGCTTATAAGATGCTCTAAAAATTTCTTCACATATTTCAGGTACTGAACGTTGTGTACAACTGCTAACTAAATTTTCACAACACATAGCAGAAAAGTCTCGAGATGATGTGTAACGAGGCACAGGCCGAGGTATGCTCGCCGGATGCCCAGGCGTTCGTTACAGAAATTTTTATAATTTCAGTAACCACTGGCAGTTGGAAATTTCCAGGAATGACCACGACTTAGTTTTGTTTTTTTAATTCAAATTTATTATTTCCTATTTGTACAAACAGATGCTTATGGCCTAACTCGGATCTGAGCGCAGCTTTTATTAGGTAAATCTAATAACTAAAATAATTTCTGCCGTTGCCCCGCTGCCTCCGCTGATGCTACTACTGGCGTTGCTGTTGTTTCGTATGCTGTCACCGCCGTTGTATTCACCGCTGTTGTCGTTGCTATGTCTGCTGTCGCTGTCTCTGGTTTTGTCTTGTCCCAGCTGCTGTTGTCCGCGAACACGTCCGTTCAGCTTCGCTATCCGAGTTGGACTCCCAGAATATTTTTGCTGTCCTCGCCTCGATCGTTCAAATGCCCGTTGCCTATTGGCTCCTTCCATTTAACCGATTAACGGCAATCAGCAAACGCCCGTTGTCTATTGGCTCCTTCCAACTGCACCGGTCCAATGCGCTGAACACCTTGTGGTTGTTGTCGTCCAACTTGTACATTCGTCCAATGTGCGTACCGTTACCGTGTATGATTGTTGTTGCGGGTGCCGTTGCTTGTGGGACTTTTGGACGTTTCTGTGCGCCTTCTCGTTTGCGTTACCTCAGTGTTGTTGGTTTCTTTTGTGCGTTTGTTTTATATTATGTCCAAGTGTAGCGTATCGTTAATATTGTGTTCGGTATGTTTGTCTTGTAAGGTGTTTTGTATTCTTGTGTAGCGTACCGTTGCTTTTGTGTACGTATAATCGTAACTGTCTGAGGCCGATGTAGACTTGACCATTGCGTTGTGCGAGGGCCGGAGGACCTCGTCACAGATGTTATGGCAGTTGCTATCATGAGTTGCATGAAAATACCAAGAAGAATATATAATGCTTAGAAAACATATGTTATGCATTTTCTGTAACAGGACAGTTATTTGTACCTAACAAAAGTAAATTAATGCAACAATAGAAAATAATACAAAAAAAAAATGGTTTTATTTCCATTTCCATATTTTAAACATTTCTTTAAAAAAAATTCAGTGTTTTCAAGGAGAATCAAAATATTCTTTGGACAATAAACAGCGTTGATTTGAACAATTTTTTTTAGATCTATCTTCACAGAAGCGATTCATAAAATTGGTCTTGCAAGGACGAAAATTATGTTTTAAGTACAATTGATCCTTTGATTCTATAGAATTTTGAAAAGATACCAATTTTGTCAGGTTCGGACTAAAGACACTAAAGATATTGTAATAAAATAAAGTTTCAAAATAATAAATTTTTTAACTGAAATAGCGCTGACCAGGAAAAGAACTATGGTTTCTTGGTGAAAACATCTTAGAATTGACCGTAGATTATAAAAATTGGGTAAAATTTTTTGTGAACAAAATCGATGCTCCCTAATGTATGTATATTTATATACAAAGCCTTTATTTTGGTTTATTGTGCGTGGGAGCGCGACAAATCTACTCAAAGAAATAAAATGCCAAAGAATTTTAATACTGGTTCTTACTTTATTTAACTTCAAGCACGATCTTAAGGCTAATCTTACTGTTCGCTGTGCCGCTTGTAGGCTTTGGAACACCCAATAAATTAAAATTGTAGTTGATGGAGCAGAGAGGTGGGGGAGGGTCGTCAGTGCCTGTGAAAGCACTCACACGAAAAAACAATAAATAAAACACGCGTTTGTATATTTAAAATTAATAATTGTAGCGCGCTTTCTTTTATTTAGTACATTATCAGTGTATAAACAAAACGGGGTGAAATAAATACTTGGCGCATTATTCAAAAATCGAATAATAAGACATGTACTATGTGGTAGCGTACGCGTTTGCAGTAGTTTAGAACCTAACTAACTCTTCTCTCCTTTTAGAGTAAGTCATCGAGTAGCTGAACAAGACGAGTAGCAAGTTAGCGCGGTATGGTAAATAACGTTACACACCACAAATTCAAATTTGTCGCTAACATTACCGCCCGCCTTGCAGCATCCCTGCAAATAAAAATGTATTGGCAGTGTCCAGTTCACTCCTTCGCTCGACCCACGCCTCAACCTTGAGATCACACCTAGGACCACACCGGGATCTTAGGACCAGCAAAAAGTGATCGCTATCTCCTAGCCGCGTCGTCGAAAGGCTGAGGCGCTTTACCCATGAACCATCAACTGCACCATCGCAGTACGCCTCAAAATTATCCTACTGCGTATAGTCGGTTGGATTGGAGGGGAGCGATGTCACACCGACATTCTCCGGTCTTTCGTAAAAATTTCCTAGCTGCCCGCTTCCTCCGTGGGAGCACATCCGGTTCTCGTCGCCGTTCATCAGCCACCCGTTCCTCGGTTGAGGTCGACTTGGGCCTCGTAAACATAAGCGACCCAGTCGCAGCTCCTGCCACTGCAGTCTTAACCTCCACTTTCTTATCTATCTCCAAAAAGGGAGATAGTTCTCTCTCACCGTCGCCTTTGGTCAAAACAGTAGACCGGCGTGGTGGAGAGGCTGAGGGCACTGTAGAGGCTGGTGCTTTAACCCGCCTGATGGGGCTATGGCCTCCGTGAAGCTGTTGTTTCTCATGCCCAAAAACTCCGGGCACTTTCGTAGTGGGTGGTCGCCTTTGCACTCGGGGCAGACCAAAACTCGTTGTTGCTTCTCCATCTTCATAGACGCTGTAAAAAATCTCGTTTTTTTAAGCAAACAAAATGTTTTTAAAAAATAGTCTTGTAACACAAGTAGCTCGACAACAGGATGCGTAATCGCACCACGTCATGTTTTCACTTCAGCTCGGCTGACTTTTTTGTCCCTACCTGCGTACGTTTGAAAAATGCGACAGAGTCGAGATTTTTCTCACTGATTGCCACAATATTTCCGACCTCTAAATTCGTTTGTGGGTACTTCCATAAAAATCTCAAAAACAAAGAAGCTTCATAAGCTTTTTCGAAACGTCTGAAAAGCCATTGAACTCAAATTTAACCATGGGGGAGAAATTCACACAATGAGGAATTTGGATATATTTTATCCGCATATCTTCCTCGCAAAAAATTATCCAGGATTGCTGTGTAGATGCAGTCGTCCCAATCCATCTTCTCCAACCAAATTTTTTGGCAATAAAATTTTGGTGGAAACGACTATTGGGGCTATCCTACATGCCGTATCAAGCAACCTAGCGACTGACAAGCAAAAAAATGGACAGCGCTAGGAATCCTGCTAGTGCTTTTTCAAGATTCGCAGTCCACTTTCGCATTGAAAACCCTGCAGAATTCAATGCTACTATCAGCTCATCACGTGAGCGAATAGCACTGGCTACATCATGAGCACCAGCAAGTGCATCATGCACAAACACCATCGAGCGCAGACTCTCTGCCGCTAGAGGATATTTATCCTGGACGTCATCTGCCAAACGTCGTAAAGTGCGAATGGCCACGTATGGGGC
The DNA here is from genome assembly GCA_035044805.1 of Leucophenga maculata. NCBI lineage: Eukaryota > Metazoa > Arthropoda > Insecta > Diptera > Drosophilidae > Leucophenga > Leucophenga maculata. Next base: position 8,219 of record JAWNNP010000216.1, on the reverse strand, counting down.
ACAATTGACTTCAAATGTGACCGTAGTCAACGCGAAGTCTTCAACTTCAGCTTTATCAGACGAACGAACAACAATTCTCTACACAGCTGAATCACTTTTCTCCACGAAAAAATTAGGGGTGCTTTCCGGTTTTAAATAAGTATAATGAGTAAAATGATGTCGCTCATTGACATCTGGGGGGGGGGGAGGGGGTGGGGGTTACACACAAGGGCTGCAAGGTCAAACACTCTTTAGTTTCCTCATCGTACTTAAAATCTGAGATCCGGAATTGCGCAGTATCATTACTCATGAACTGCTTTAGTGCGACTGAGCGTGAAGCTCCTAGAGGCTGCTCACACTGATTATCAGGGCGAACAGGAAGAGTGTCCACATGTTTCACGTCACTATCGCTTCGAGTGTTGTTGAAGAAATTTCGTTCACAGAACTCGTCCTCAACACTCTGAAAAGCAATACTGGGAATGCTCTCTGACCCAAGCCAAACTTTGTAAAACAGGATACAATAGAAATCGTATTGCACCTGGTGGGGGGAGAGAGTGGGCCAGTAAGAATCCACCCGAAAACTGTTTGTTGAGCCAGCAATGAACCCAAAATATTTTGTTTTATACCCTCTCTCACGATTTGAGTGTAAATATTACTGCCAATCACAATGTCGACCAGATCACTCTAGAAAAATTAAGGATCGGCCAGGGGGAAATCAAAATGACATTTGATGGCATTGAAATATTCTTACAGGGTAAAAATCCAGTAAGTTTGGGTAAGACAAAACAACCCGTTTCCAATCTGAAACTTGGATCGAGTGAGTACTCCAGTATCAAACGACTCGACCTGTGAATTCTAGCAGCTAGAGATATATTCAACCCTGAAGAAGTTCCGAAATGAACGTTCCATCAGATCCCAAGTCCATAAGTACGCGAGCGGAAACAACCTGATTATTGAATCTTATTCGCACTATAGCAGTTCCCAAGAACACGTTCTTGGTTGAAAATGCCAAGCAAGATTGCAAACTATTGCTGCTCATTGCTTGCAAGGAACCTGGCTGTCCATTGGAATTTGACTGAGCTGCCGGAGAGGGGGGTTAGAATTTAAAACCTTGGGGTGTTCCAATGGAGCAGCGTGTGGTGGGGTTTTGAACATTTTGTACACCTATGTAAACTTTTGCATTTGTTCCTCATATGACTGTGAGCCAAGCAATTTAAACAAAATTGCTTCACTCTCACGTTATCTGTCCTCTGCTTAGGACTGAGGGCTAAAAATTTCGGACACTTGATCAAATTGTTTTTTATTAATTTCACTATTTCTGCTTACACTTCAAGCTTTCCAATATCGCAACCGTATATAGTTTTAGTAGTTTTAGTTTACACAGTGTGCAACACTTTGTGTACGATTAGACGTAGCTTTTAACGATTTTTTACTATTAAAATCGATCTACATTATATATTAAGTCGCTGCACTTGTCAAATGTTACATACCAACGCTTAAAAAGATGACGATTAAAAATACACACGCTGCACTTATCATGTGCAGCTCTAATGCGTGTGACAACTGCACTGTGTTTGCGTTGTTTTTACTGGACGTCTTTGAGAGTTTTGCCCCATATCACATGTTTAGGCTTCATGCCTGAACACTCCTTTTTTCGGATCCAAGGTAGACGAAGTTTTCTTTTTAAATACGAAATTCTTCATACTCTTAGGTTTTGTACATCTGTCTAAAAGACACCTAGTACATTTTAAATAATGTTTAAGGGATGATAATGATTTCTAAAAGAAGAATTTCTTTAAATTATATGTTATATTACTATTAAGATTTAAATAGGTATAACAGGAATCCATGCATCTACTACAATCAGCTAATACTTACGCCTACTACACTCATTGCGTTATCGTTATGTTCACTGTGTAGCATAAATAACCTTGCACAACAATAAATTTTACAAAGTAATGACTAGATTAATACTATGGTCGGATCGTTTTAAGACGTCGTCTAGTTGTCTGTTCCTGAAAAGGTATGAGGTTTAATTCGGTGTTGGAATGTGTGATGTATTCTGCTTACTGCTACTATTTCCACTTTTATTGTGCGTATCTTGAGATCTCGGTGTATCTGCATTAGAAATACACCAATCTGCTCCAATAATTTGACGGAGTATTTTTGACTCTTGCCGTTGGATAACATCAATGTTTGATGTGCCCCATATCTGGAGACTGTAATTCCAGATAGGTTTAATAGTGCTTTTACAAAATAAAAGTTATTTGAACATCGACAGCTTACTATTCATAAGCCAGTCGGCATTTCTCTTTTATTTGGTTTTGATTTTTGTAAATATGTAATTTCCAAGTCACTTTACTGTCTAAATGTATTCCTAAATATTGCCGAATTTTCAATGTTTATGTCAACATTGTTTATTTTTAGGGGAATGGGTAAGAAAACAAGTTTCGTTGTAAGTATTACTTGGGTGGTATTGCTTGCATTAATTTTTATAGCCCATTTTAAAAACCAAGCAGTTGTAGTATCTCGAAGATTTCTGGAAGCTAAATATAAATCATTATGAGCAGAGAGCAGGGCTATGTCGTCTGCAAAAGTAGCAATTATGGAAGAGGGCTCATTCGAACAAAAGAACATATAAAATGGATTATAATACACTCCCTTGGGATATTCCTGCATTTATCTGTCTGATTAAAGAAAAAGCGGCTTTGACCTTTTACATAAAAGTGTCAATCTTTTTAGCAGAAGGTAAAAGTCATGCGAAAGAAGAGATTTTAGTTTGAATAACAATCCCTTATGCCATAGCGACATGAAGAAATACAATATTTCTTATCATCAAGGTCTGTAGAAATTTTCTATGTATTTGTTCAATTGTTGAATGGTGTTTTCGGAATCCAAATTGATGGTCAGGTATAAAGTAGCTATTCTCAGGTATGGTTTGCAGTCTGTTATAAAATAATCTTTCCAAACCTTTGACAAAAGACTAATCGGTCGGACTAATTGGATGCTCCACTGGAAGTATCTTAGGTTTTGCCATGATTTCTGATACCTTTGATGTCTTTGGAAAATATTTTAGTCTTATTTCGGAGATATTGTATAGCACTCTTTGGAAGCTCTTTAAGCATGAAGTTTCTGGGATATGTTCACAGTTTTGTGGGTCATTCTTAAACGTGTTTTGATAAAAGTCAGCTAGAAGTGTTGACTCTTCAAACTCTGTTTTTGCCCAAGTACCATCTGCCTTTTTTAATGGTGGTTTGCCTCAATTTTTTAATAAGTAGTTAGGGAATGTATGTTCTGGGCCAATCGAGTTTCTTTTTGCTTCGTAAATGTTTGGGTTTTGTACTTTGGGTGTACTTGTTGTAGTTGTTGTTGGGTTTGTTGTTATAGTTGCTGCAACTGCAATATAATAATTGTTTATTTTGCTTATTTTCTCTTAAATATAAATTCAATTCGTTTGAGCATCGCTATTATCTGTAATCTGAGACGCGCTCAGTTATCTAGATCATTTTATCTAACTTCGTTCGGGCTAAATAGTTTGCGCACTATCGCCCTTTTGCTTACTTTCTATTATATCACTCAGTCTGTCGCTGTTGAGATCTCTATCGTGTCGGTTCGTTGTTGGGGAGTTTTTGCATACTCCTACATACATATATATATATACATTCATTATCGTGTAACGGGTCAGCGTATTGTGTTACCGCGTTAATATCTTTCTATTATAAAGCGCCGCGCGCAAATAAATTGTGAACATTTGTTTTAATATAAACGCCTTTTATTTATGCACAATTAATTAATCGCTAATTATTAATGTTGAAAATATTAATAGATACACACGCCATCAAAAAAACCTTGATGGCTCAACATACTTATACACATACTCATGTACTTACATACATACAGTACTGCGTATGCAACTACATAATATGAAGCCAAGTTGACTAACGGTCTTGCGCTAAGCCTTCACTTTAGCCTTTAATTGAGTGAGCGCCTAAATGTATAAGTACTTACCTCTGTTTTTGTAGCTGTTACCTGATAACAGCATAAGTGTAGACTAAGAATATTTTGAGCAATAAATTAATTATTATTCCAACCAACAAAATATTTAGTGGCATTTAAATCATTGCAGCACTGTTCGGGTGCAAGTGATAGAGTGAGATGTGAGAGTAGGGTGTAAGAGGGAGAAGCAAGATCAAGGACAATATATAACAGTGAGCTTTTATTAGACTCATATTTTTAGGCCCTGTACCGAAGGTACAAGAGCCTATTGGTTTTGTGCAAATGTATGTAACAGATAGAAATAATAGTAGGAGACACCCCAAAGTTACCCCCATTATGGTCAGAAGTGATAGAGGAGTCGATATAGACATGTCCGTTTGTCCGTCCGTTTGTATGAACAAAAGGATCTCGGAAACGGTAATAGATAGAGACTTCGTGTTTTTTGCATTCGACTAGGACTGCTCCGGAACTTTACAAGTTCATTTTAAAATTTTGTAAACAACAACCCACACAACAACCCGCATCGATTTGTATGGGCCCAAAAAAATTAAAAGTGGTACACAATATTTATAATCTACGGTCAATTCTGAGATGTTTTCACCAAGAAACCATAGTTCCAAAATCAATTCCTGGTCCGCGCTTTTTCAGTTGAAAAATTTATTATTTTGAAATTTTATTTTATTACAATATCTTTAGTGTTTTAGTCCGATCCTGACAAAATTGGTATGGAATCAAAGGATCAATTGTCCTTAAAATATAATTTTCGCCCTTGCAATACCAATTTTATGAATCGCTTCTGTGAAGATATATATAAAAAAATCGGTAAAGTCAACGCTATTTATTGCCCAAAGGACATTTTGATTATCCTTGAAAACCCTGTATTTTTTTAAAGAAATATTCAAAATATGGAAGTGGAATTAAAAATATTTTTTTTATAGAATCAACATTTAGACCTACCCCATCTGAATCCGAGTTTCACACGTCAACTGCAGAACATATATATTTCCCAGAACGATCTCTATTTAACAAAATATATGATGCCTTCAATTATGCCATGATGTACGATAGATTCGGCATTTCCGACAGAGTTGCCTCGTGTTGGCAACGGCTCTTTTCAGAGACATTGGTTTCATAGATGATCATGGCGAGTTCATAATCATTGATACGTCTGTAGTTGCTCGGGGAAAAATGAAGTGTAGAGATTCTGTGCGTCGAAATAAATGCAATGATTGCAATATACATTCTTTTTTGATAGAAGAAAGAATAATTCATTTGTAATGGAGAAAATAAATGAAAAATATCATCCCAAAATGGTAAAAGAATCTCATTTAGAAGTTCTTTAAGAACCAAAAAGTAAATTGCTTTGCTATTTAAAAGTTGACGCTGAAGATGCTTTCATAAAACAAAGGGAAATATGTATTAGAATTCTTAAATAGAAAAAATATTTCTCTAATATTTGCTGCGATGGAGAAGTTACCAACACTGGCACCGAAAATGGTTTTTTAAGAAGATTCGAATTATTGCTGGGTAGACCGTTGTTGGTTTGTTTGCTACATTTCATTTGTTCACTGCATTGGACAAGTCATCTACGAGTGGACCACGATCTGCTGTTGGAAATTTAATGGAATTAATTGAAAACTGTGAACAACTTTAGGTAAACAAGCAATTATTTTTCAATTCATTTTCACTCTGAACGTTGCGTGACAAAATGAATAATATTTCAAAAACATATCTTTATACATACCTGTAGTGATATCGTAACACTATATTTATTTTAGTTTGAATTTTTGGTTTAATTATTTATTTAAACGTAATTTATTCATTATTTTAAACTTATGTAGTTATATCGTAAACACTATAATTATCATTATTATTAGTTCATTATCATTATCGTCTTCTAATTATCATTCGGCACGAGCAAAATTCACGAGTACGAGCGACTTCCAACAACTCCTCAGCACGAGCGACATCCAACGACTAACTACTTTGCTGCAGCGCACTGCTATTTAATCCTTTTCCCCGTCTGCTGCGCTGTCGCTGTCTGTCTCTCTATTCTTTGTTTTCTCTCTCTACTGTCCTGTCTCGTCTTGTCGTTTGCTTATCTTTCCTTTGTTATATTGCTGCATTTGTGTTTGCTGCTATGCAGCAATATATCCCATTCCTACATTCGGCCATCCTACATTATAATTCATCCCGAATTATTGGTTCCATTTTTTCATGTATTTTGCTACTCTATTCCTTTTATTTGGTCCTTCAACATTTCCAAATTTCTTAAAACCCATCGACCACGCCTTAAGTGACGAGTCACACTGAAAAATTTTACATATTTTTTCCTCGTTTTCCAATTCTGCTGTTTTTTGGTCATGTCTATTGAGCCTACATGATTAATTTGGTACTTATTCAATGGTTCGTCTGTATTGTCGATCAGATTTAATAATTGTTCTTTTTTGGCTCGTTTAGCCTCGCTCCCTACACACGATTTAATGACCGTATCTACTTTGCTTGCTAAATCTGGTATATAATCTCTTCCTACCGGGATACCTTTGAACCCCTTTCCTCTTTGAAGTTTATCCTTAATAGTTTTCTTATTCATCTTTCTATACTCACAACAAAGTCTCTTGGTACTTTCTTTCTTTGACACTAGCACAATAGGAGATGCGTACTCGGAAACACTATGACGAATGATTCCTTCCTTCAACCATTCTCTTACTTGCTCGTTTACTTTTTCTTGATCCCCAAAAGGTAAACGTCTTGGTCGCTGGTAAATTGGCACTTCATCTTTCAGAATTATTTTCATTTCCACCGGACTCATCTCTGGTTTCACCGGTTTACTTGACTTGTGAACTAAAGTAGCGACATTACTCTCATGCCAGTCCTTTCCTTAAGGGATACCCTCCTCTTTGACTTGACTAAAACCCTTTACTAACTCTGTATGTTCGTCCTTATTGATAGGAAACTCAACATTGTTTTGAACCATTTCTTTTTTTACACTCATCTTTGTGGCCTCTCTCTCTGCTGCATGGAAAACTATTCCACTAGGGCTTATTGTAACGCTTACGAAATCAAGAACGTCATTTCCAATCACGCTATCGTACAAAGCGTCTTCATCTCGAACTACATGGCAACACATTTTTATTGGAACATTATCTAATTTTGTATCCATCGTAAAGAAACCTAAAGTGTAAATTTTCTTGTTTCCTATGCCCGTCAGTTCTTTCGTCTTTGTTTCTAATGGGACGGAACCTATCTGCTGGTAAATTATTTCTCTAATGGTACAAATATCGCTTCAGGAAGCGAATAATGCAGAAATTATTTGATTCCCAATCTGAACATCTTTAAAAGCTCTATTAAAGCATTTTTGTGATGCTGACTGTATATTTGAATTCTCTTTTTTAACAGCTTTCTGCACTCCTTTTACCTCACATTGATTTGCTTTGTGACCGATTTGGTTACATTTAAAACATTTAATAGTGCTCTTTTCACAATTCCTAGCGATATGGTTTTTCTCACCACATTTAAAACAATTATAATCTGGTTTGTTGCCTTTCTTTCCATCTTTTTCAAATTTGGCCCTATATCTCGATTCCTGGCCTAAACTCATTTTTTCATAAATTTTGATTTTATCCCGCAACTCCTGACAATTTGTTGCATGGTATAATATGCTTTTATTTTGCTTTGTATCTGGGATACCTTCTATCACGTATTCCATAATACTTTGTTCCTCTACCTTGCTTTGTTTGGCTAAGCCGTTCATAGAGTAGAAATATTCGATAAGAGTTTCATTTTGTTTTTTCTTCCTAGTTTCTAAGAGTTTATGAACCTCTTTTGAAGTTAATTTTACACTGAATTCTGTTTTCAATGCTTCTTTTAAAGAATTCCAATCGTTTATTCCCTCCTGACTGTTAACAAAAAGTTTTGCCGCCCCTTTTAATAACTGCCTGCCATCAATGAACTTCTGTAATTCATCCCAGTTCACTGTCGCAGCATTGTCCTCGAAGTGCCTTAGCCATTCAACAATGTCCGGAAACCCACTACCATTAAAGTGTTTCAAGGAGTCCTCGATGTCTCTCAAAGTAAATGCCATTTTGTCGTCAGTTTTTAACGTCGTATATAAACTTTGTTCTTCACAATCGCTCTCCTCACTATTTCCTACGTTAAAATGTGAAATTAATCTATTTTGGAGTTCTGCTTTTCGCCCTTTTTTAGATAAATCTAACTCTGCTAGCTTATCTTTTAGTTGTGGT